>PISX010006454.1:0-99331 GCA_004024625.1 Mellivora capensis
GTTTTGTTGTTTTTTTAAGATTTATTTACTTGCGGATGGGCAAGGGAGGGAGAGAGAGAATCTCAAGCAGACTCCATGCTGAGCCCAACATGGGGCTCAATCTCATCACTCTGAGATCAGGGCCCTGAGATCACCAACTAAGCTGAAAGCAAGAGTCAGACACTTAACCAACTCTGCCACACTGATACCCCTACCTTTTGGTTTTCTTTTGTAATATTTCTTTTTTTATTTTTTTAAATATTTGTTTATGTATTTGAGAGAAATCAAGAGTGAAAGAAATCACAGAATGGAAGGGAGAAGACATCCCATGGAGCAGAGAGCCCAAATGTCAAAAATTAGACATCCATACACACACACACACACACACACTCACACACACACACAAATAAATAAATACTAATGTGTAAAGTGATAACATTTAAAATAATCAAATTGTTAAGAAAAATCTGTAGTTCTTACCCTTACTTTCACCAGCATCTTGGTATCATCTGAAGATAATGAACAAAAACTCTTGGCAAGAAAGAAGAAATGTCTCAGCGAAAACCACTGGAAAAAAAATAGATGTATGAATATGAAATAATATGCAAATGGATACAATCTAAAAATTTCAGTCACCAGGGCAAAAGTATACATTCTTCTATATTAATAATCAAACCATAATCAATCACAAATACCTAAATTAAATTCAGTGCATAAAATAATAATATAAAGTGTTACCATCTTCCATGACACAAGTATTCTTGTTGTTCAACAAATGTTAAAATAAACTAGAAAATAATATTTTATTATAGAATTTAAGTATATATGAAGTATAAACTTAATGTGGTTAATTCATTAAGAATATTTTCATAATTAGGAGTGCCTGAGTGGTTCAGTGGGTTAAAGCTTCTGCCTTCAGCTCAGGTCATGATCCTGGGGTCATGAGATCCAGCCCCACATTGGGCTTTCTGCTCTGCAGGGAGCCTGCTTCCCCATGCCCCTGCCTGCCTCTCTGCCTATTTGTGATCTCTGTCAAATAAATAAATAATCTTAAAAGAAAAGAGAAGGTTTTCATAATTATTTTTTGTTAAACTCTAACAACTTTTGTTCATGCAATGTTAATATTCTTATTATCTATAGTTTGTATATTTCACTAGCATATATTCTCGATTATATATTTTTCCAGAGTATATACTCATTTATACTTTAAACTAAGGATAATTTGTACTATTTTTTTAACCATTATATATAAAGATGTTACTTTTGTTCTTAACAAAATGCCAATAACCAATTATGTTGTAATAAATAACCAAATATAGATTCAGGTAATACTGAAATTAAGGAAAATATTACTATGGTATGAAAATACACCTTATGCTAAGGATGGAGAAGGAAACAATTTTAAAGTTCATCCTACTCACCTTCTTGAGGATGCAGAATATATCCCTTATTAACAATTTTCCATTATTTAAATAACTGTAACTGTCCTGTCAACACTTTTTTACTTCCCCAGCCTTCAGCTTTATATACCTGGTGAAGGTCCCATGGAAATGAAATGACAAAAATTGTGGGTTCACTCCAGGTCTGAGACTCGTTGGAACTCTAATCTCTCTATCACACTAGCCATGCTTGAGAAATTTTGCCCTTACTCCAGCAAATGTCTTCTGTCACTGTAGGTTTGTACCTCTTCCCACTATGAGTCAGCAGTAGGTGTCACCTGATCCATTATCTCCTAATAAGTGTTTATTCCTCTGCAAGTTACTTGATTTATATTTCTAAGGAGTTATTATTTTGGAAATTATCTAAATTTTTACAATGTTAGGATGGAGTTAAAAACTGCAAATTTCTATACTCTAACCTGAAGAGGTCCATAACGATTTATTGAATAAATAAATAAAATAAATACTTACTGGGGAATGAACTTCAAAATTCACCTACAAGGACTTAAGAAATACTGAATAAATTATAAAATGAGTTGTAGAGTTTATAGGTGAGTTTTATTAAAACATGAGATAGGATAATGTTATTATTTAAGTCTTTCCAAAATCCATAACATAATTTTAAAACCTCAACTCATTATTATGCAGAAATACATCAGATACAAAATTAAACATAGTTCAGTAAATGTAAACCACACGGGACTAGTATTTAGCCAGTGAACAACACAAGAACCAGAATGGTTACTAATTGGCCGTATCTTCTGTAGCAGGTGTGGCTGTGTTTAATTTTCTCTGACTAGCAAGTATTGAAGCTTTATTGGCTTTTGCTATTCTATAATAGGTATCAATTAATTTATAAAAACAAATGTTATATTTCTGTGCTTATTTCCATCCTTATAACATTCTTATTCATTTCTGAATGATGTATTATAGATCTTTCAAATATATTTATACTTTAAATATTCTTTAATGAGAATATCCAGTATCCACTGATTAAAAATACTGCCTTAATCATAAAATCTGTGTTTCTAAATACCACTCTGTTACTGCCCCATGAGATGATTCCTCTTTCAGTCTAACATTCTTTAAATTAACATTGCCATAGAATATGATTTTTTAAAATTTTTATTTATTTTTTTAATTTCTTTTCAGTGTTCCAGAATTCATTGTTTATGCACCACACCCAGTGTTCCATGCAATATGTGCCCTCCACAATACCCACCACCAGGCTCACCTAACCTCCCATACCCCTCCCCTCCAAAACCCTCAGTTAGTTCCTCAGAGTCCACAGTCTCTCACGGTTCATCTCCCTTTCCAATTTCCCCCAACTCCCTTCTCCACTCCATCTCCCCATGTCCTCTGTGTTATTCCTTATGCTCCACAAGTAAGCAAAACCATGTGATAATTGACTCTGTCTGCTTGACTTATTTCACTCAGCATAATCTCTTCCAGTCCTGTCCATTTTGATACAAAAGTTGGGTATTCATCCTTTCTGATGGAGGCATAATACTCCAAAGTATATATGGACCACATCTTCCTTATCCATTCATCCACTGAAGGGTATCTTTGTTCTTTCCAGTTTGGCAACTGTGGCCATTGCTGCTAATATACAGATGTAGTGAAAAGAAGGGTCATAGAATATGTTTTGATGTTAGTTACACAGGGCAAGTTCCTTCTCACTGCTCTTTTTTTCACACTGCCATTGGTTATCCTTGCACATTCTTTTTTCTGATATACTTGAAAATAATCTTGTGAGGGATACCTGGGTGGCTCAGTTGCTTGTGCTGACCTCTGTTTTCAGGTTAGGTCATAATCTCAGGGTCATGGGATTGAGCCCTTCCTTGGGCTCTGCACTCAGCAAGGAGTCTGCTTGAGATTCCCTTCCTTTGTCCCTCCCCTGCTCATGAGCACACACTTTCTCTCTCTCTCTCTCAAATAAATAAATAAAATCTTAAAAAATAAAATAAAATAATCTTGTGATTATCCAACTTCCTTTAGAATTGAACTGAATCTATTACATTTTTTGGAATAATTAACATCTTTGAGTAATTCCATCCAGAAAATAAATAGTATTTCTTTCCATTTGTTTCCTTTGTTTCTTAGTAATATTTTATAGATTTTTTATATCTATAGGTACTACACAGTTCTTAAATTTATTTTTAGATGTTACTTGTTTTTTATGTTTATGAGTGGGATTTTTTTTATTACTCTTTTCTAAATAGTTAATGCTTGTTCTCAGAAAAGCCTTTTATATTAGTGGGGTAATAGAGAATAACCCCAATTTAGCAAATTCTTTCATTTATTCTAATTACTGGATTGACAGGCAGTAAAAGAGATGAAAAATCCAGTTAGACCAATTACTCTAGAGGCAATTTGGGAATGTTGTCAAAAAATGACTTTTCCCAAAGAGCATCGGGGTCCAAAGCCAATTCTTTGAAAACTTCAAGAATAGATAATGCCAAATGTAATTTAAACTCTCTCAGACCCCAGCAAGAAAAGAGGAGCTTTGAAATTTCTTTAACAGAGTCAGTATGATATTGATGCCAAAATCTAAAAGTACAGAACAATCTCACTTGTGAATACTGAAGCAAATATCTTAAATAAAATATTATAAACTAGAAGACAGAAGAACTTTCAAAGGATTATGCAGCATAAAAATTGAGCTTTATTTCATGGTTCAATAATAGTAAATCTATTTCTACATTTCAAAATATTCATGTTAATAGATGAAAATCTTTATAGATGGCAGAATACCATTTGATAAAATAGATATGTATTTAAATTAGGTATAAATATATGTCAAATTAACAATCAGAAACAAGCTTAAAGCACAACAGTGGATGAATAAACCACCTGAAACCTGTATTTGTATGGGCTTAATAGTGATATTAAGAACTAATGTGAAAAGAGAAATTAAAATAATAAATTTGGCAAGAAATATTCAAAATCATTATCTGGTATTATATTCTTGAAAATTTCAAGAGAATCAGTTGAAAAGCTAGTAGATATCATGTTAATATTTACAAAGTTAATATGTAAAAATCAGTTTATTTTCTACCTTTATCACTTCCTGAGTAGATCATGCAATGGAAGAAATGTTTTTATATCCAAGAACAAAATTATAAAAATACCTAGAAGATGAATTAACAAAAAAATTGATAATTTTTCTGCAGGTATATTTCAATTAGTGTCACTTCTTGAATCTCTTTACGTCTTCTGATTTATAAGATTATAGTCACACTTTATACCTGACTAACCAGTCATTAAACAGAGGGAGTAATAAAGAGAACAAACCCTTGTATTGTAAATGGGCAAACCACAGTAAGCAAATTAAGATACATGCACAAACATACACAGACACATAAAAACAAATACACATATTTACATTTCTCCAATCTTGCAATTAACACAAGTGTTTTATTCATGTATTTACTAATATTTGTATTTATTCTTTTCAGAATTGCATTTTCATATAATTTGCATCTGTCACAACGGGGTGAAAGATTCTTAGCTGATTCAAGGAGATCTTTATATATTGTTAATATTATTCTGTTGTCAGCTATATGTATTGTGATATTTTCTATAACCATTACTTGCCTTTCTTACTTGTTTACTGTGCTTTTCTTAAAATAATCCTTAAAAGAAATTTTGGTTTCAGTAACTGTTAGTTCAATTGCATACACATTTGGCAAAAATTTTTAATTTTTTCAGTGTTACATAGGCAAATATGTTATCCATATGGTTACAATGTTAATGATTACTGATAAATTGTTAATAAGATTTTACTTTATTTTTTTAAAGATTTTATTTATTAATTTGACACAAAGAGAGAGAGATCATAAGTAGGCAGAGAGGCAAGCAGGGGCGGGGGTGGGGAGAAGTAGGTTCCCCGCTGAGCAGAGAGCTAGATGTGGGTCTCTATACCAGGACCCTGAGATCATGACCTGAGCTGAAGGCAGAGGATTAACCCACTGAGCCACCCAGGCGTCCCTGTTAATAAGATTTTAATGTGTAATATGAATCACAATACATTCTTTACAAAATTTCTGTATATCTATACATATTGATATCAACCTAATTATAATAAAATTAAGTTCAAAGAACTTCAAATTGAAAACCAAATACTATGCCTCATCTACATAAAAAGGAAACCCCTTCATATGCCTATAAATAAATGCATTAATGCATACAGAATCAAACAAGTATTTCTAGAATGACACATACCAAATTGGTAGCAGAATTATGTCTGAGAAAGGGAACTAGCTCTTGACTTTGGAGACTGGGTTATGTTCAAAGTGAACTTTTTTGCTTTCAGTCTAGTATATCTATAATAACTGACATTTTTATAACTATAATACATCTATAATTCAGAAATAAGTGCAAAATGAGAGTGAAAGTGAATAAAATATGGTTTAATTTGGCTAATTTATATACACAAAACTGAATACTATAAAATATAGTTGGTAAAATTTTTGATTCTTTAAATAATAAATATATTTTATATAGTAAATATTGCCTTAATGGAACTATAAATATATAGATATATTTCTTTTTATGATATGTAAATTTTCTAATAGAGAAAATTATAATTATTTAATTACTAATAGAAAAATACAAACATCACTATATGAATAAATTCTATTTTTAAAATTTCAATTTTATTTGTGAACTATAACATGAACTAAGAATAGTTTTTATAAATCACAGATGACATGTATTTAAAATCAATAATCAAGATAATTTACCTGCGGAACAGCTAGAGACATTCTGTCTAAAATTAATAACAAAACAGAGTCAAGATAAGTTAATCTACTGCAATCGCCATCTACTATATAATTCAGAATAGAAGCTCTGTTGTTAGAATTCTTGGGCATAAATTTTATTTACAGTACTTGGTAACTGTGTGACCAGAGCAATTTAATTCATTTAATTTTCTTAATTTCATTATTTATAATATAAGGAAAACCCTACTGATTACTCTATACAGGTTTTGTAGAAATAAATGTTAAAAGAAAAAGTAACTACATAATATAGAAATTGTTACCTACCTACCTATCTATATCTATCTCTTCTAATATCCAGAGCCTTCCACAATAAGCCCTAGTAAGTCTTTCCAGTTGTAGTCCTCAGTTCTGGAACTCCATTTAATTCTATTGCACGTTACCACACATATCAACCGATACTGTCTCCTGTCTTACAATGTCCATCTCTTGTCCAATCTTGGCCAACATTATTCATCTACTCAATACGCTGTTTTATTAAATAATAAAGTAACTTCTATAATTCCTAATAATAAACACTCAAGACTCAGGTTCCATATAGCTAAAACAGATTATTTGAATATATAGTTTCCCAAACCCAGAGCATTTTTATCATATTCTATCAAATTAACCAAATATATACTGATAATTCACTATTAGTAAGATACATGCATAAGAGCTCACATTTTCACATTATTTCAATACTATGTGACTTGCATTTTCTCATGTGTGGTTACTAAAAACAAGAAATCACATTTCATTCTTTTTTTCTTCAGTTTCTTAGTATTTAGAAGACTGATGTAATGCTTTCTAAATCATAAGATAAAATAAATATATATTAAATAATTTCCCACATATTTCTTATAATTTTTTGTTTTGATCACTTTTATATAACCATTTCCATAAGTAATCATATAATCATTTGAAGAGCAATACTTAAAATTTGTTGTTGTTTTGTGTTTACTTTTTCAGTATAAGGATTATAGAAAACTTGATGCTTTCATAAGGTATCTTTGATTTAATATCTCCTTTGACCAAGGATGTTGTGTTGAAAGTTTTGAATATATATAATCTTTGGAATTAGAAATATTATAAATTGCCTTACAATTGGCCACAAATACCATATGATTTCACTCATATGTGGAATTTAAGAAACAGAACATAGGGGGAAAAAAAGAGAGGAAAGCCAAGAAACAGACTCTTAACTATAGAGAATAAACTGATGGCTACCAGGGTGAAAATGGGAGGGGAGATGGGTGAAATAGGTGATGAGGTTTAAGGTGTACACTTGTGATGAGCACTGGGTGTTGTCTGAAACTAATATTGCATTGTATGTTAACTAACTGGAATGTAAGTAAAAACTAAAAAAATTTTTTAAAAAGATTAAATATTCATCTTATTTATAATATCACATTCAACTTCATAATGGCATATTATATAAGCTAAAGAATATCTAGTAACAAATTAATTGTTTCCCTAATTAGTAATTCTATGCAAATATCATCTCTACTTAATAGGAACAATACCTACAATCTTTGAATAATTATCAATTTATGAAACTACTGGCTGAGATCATTTTTCTTGTAAACGGTAGACATTTGTCAGTTGCATATGCTTACAGAATTTGCATATATTAAATGTTTGTAATAGAGTACTATTTGTGTACTAAATGTGACTGTATTTACATGAATTTGTTGCTATATTAATAAGTGATACATTTTTCTTTAATTATTTTATTGAGTATCTGAAATGCTTATGAAGTTGCAATAGAATAAAATATGAGTGTATTATTCATTCATTCATTCATTTGTTTGTTTTAGAGAAAGAGTGTGTATGTACAAGTGAGGAGGAGGGGAAGAGGGAGAGGGAGAGAGAGAAGGGAAGCAAACCACCTGTTGAGAACAGAGACTGATGCAGGACTCGATCTCATGACCCTGAGATCATGACCTGAGCAAAAATCAAGAGTCAGAAGCTTAATCAACTGAGCCATCCAGGTGCCCCAGTATTATGTTTTTAATTCCATTCATTGATGAGTAAATAAGATAGAAATAAATGATACAAAATGAGAAGGAATCATATTGAAAGATGCAAATGTATGCTATTTTCAAATTGCTTACTGTGTAAGATACTAGGCTCAGAGTTTGTTGAATACACCCTGGAACAACATCCCCTACTATTCCCTAAACCTTCTTGCAGGTTTCCACTTTCAAAGGGATTGTTGAGTGACAAGATTATTACTATCTCTTGTCCAAAGAAATTTCTTTCCCAGGGGTAACATTTACTTGCCTTTAAGTAAATTTCTATCCATTTGCAGGGCAGTGAACAATAGGAAGTTTTCATATATGAGTATATATAATTGCATGTCCTTCAATTCAGTCAAAGGATTTTATATACTTTTTATTTTTATTTTTGGTTCTCCATACTATGAAGAATGTTTTCAGAATACTTTTCTATAATAAAAATTTAAGCAACTCAGAGAACATCTTGATGTTGTGGATTAACAAATTATGTTGGGAAAATCACTGCTAAATTATCTACCTGGCTCTGCAATATTACTTCTTAATTTGAAAGTAATTTTAAAAAGTGTGGGTAGTTTATTTTGGAAGTAAAAAAAATATAAAATATGTAAAATAAAGCTTAAATTCTTTTCAGTCCAAAGAATAAAAATAGGAATCAGATATATTTTCCATACAAAAATAGCAAAAAGCTATTTTTGCCTACAAGTAAAACTAACCAATGCACATCACCTTGGAGAGAAAAGAAAAGGTTAAATAGGAAAGCAGTGATCTTTATCTAAGGCTCATGCATTTATTACCCATGGCAGTTTTCTCTACTTGCTGTCATAACAAAAGAAAATTGTAAATTGGAACACTTTATTCTGGGAAACTTGTTACTGAAACAAAGTGCTTTTTTTTCTCCCTAAATCTTTCTAACTTGAATGCATTTTAATTTTAAAGTAAAACTGTGTTAGTTTCTAGTTTCTTTATCCCCCTAGAAGAATCCTTAATGAGTTTCTGTCATAGCTTATTTTCACTTTCATGTTTGTATAAATTAACACTTCATTAAAAAGTATTCATTTATTTAAAACAATGTTTCCCTTGATGGAAATGGAGGAGTAAGCATTAGCAACTATGATTAAGAGCAAATAATGAAAAAAGCTGGTGAGTCTTTAGAATATATTACTTGATACTCTGTTTTATTTATCACAGATGATGGCAAGAGAGTTAATATTACAATCAATAACTTCCACACATTCCATAAATATTTTAGGTACTGAAATCAAGATTATTTTACATTTTGTACACATTTTTGATACCTACAAAACCAAGTTCCTAGCAAAAATAATCTAAAAGCTCTTTTTTATATTGCATGATCATAGCCAAAGAGTGAATGATAATGAACCTTCAGAGTAACTTTGGAAACAGACTGCCTATATTTATATTTAGTAGGATAGGGTTTTTTTCTGGTAGTTTAAAAAATATTATTTTAGTCACATTAATAACCTAATCAGACCCTCTCCCTGAGAACACTGAGTCCTGGGTCACATGATCTTAGCTCAGGGTTGCTGGATTTATCCATCCACTAAACATCAAATTTAGTCAAGGGAGTGCCAGAAGGCACCAAAATGGGCTGCCTAGATGTCATATGCATTTCCACTGCCTCTCTATGTCCTCTTGATAATCAGGTTCAATTTTCCCAGACAAGATAATTAGCTCCCTTCTTGCCTGCTGGAACACTGGTGCAAAGTTCTCAAAGTGCTTAAGTCAGAGAAGTACTTAGGATTAAGTCAGACTTTTGCTATATGTTTCATGATGGAAACTTGTCATGCTATATGTTTCATGATACACTTCCATCCACCTGTAAAACTAAGAGCTGCAGGAACATGAAGCACAGATTTCCAAATGAGTCAGTGAATTGCCTTACCTAGGACCAAGCCTTTCTCTTGGCAGCCTATGATTCTCCACACACTCAAATGAGAAAACTCTGAAAGGATCTTTCCATTGGGCTACCAAAGCTATTGCTAAATGTGTGACATGGCTTAAATTTTGCTTTCGCCCAATCCTGTTCTTACTACTCCTTTTGTTGATATTGATCCCAAGAGTCCTCTCTAGATTGATGGTAAGTGGGATCACTCCTGCTTCCAGTGATTTTGAACCAAGTATTCTTCCTACTGGGACACATCACTGTAAAGGGGCTTTGGTATGTTATATCCTGACACCTCACTCCCATAAGATATTTACCATTGTGGCTCTTTAGCTGTGCATTTGACTGGTTATTCAATTGCTCTTCATTCCTCTAGATCCTGGATATTGTAGTTTTGAAATAGTAAATACCATGGTCTTGAATTCATTCCTGCATTTCTTGCTTGCTTGCTTGCTTGCTTTCTAGACTTATTTATTTGAGAGGGAAAGATAGAGCAAGGGAGGGACAGAAAAAGAGGGAGAGAGAGAATCCCCAAACAGACTCCCCTCTGAGTGGGGAGGCCAACATGGGGCTAGATCCTGAAGTGAGCAGAAATCCAGAGTCTGCTGCTTAACCAACCGAGCCATTCAGGCGCCCCATTTGCATCTTCTTCGTGTAATGTGTACCCATTAGTCTGAGATATTGTATGAAATCTTATGCAAACGAATCATTCTGAAAGTATTTGGAGAGTAGTGCTGCCTGAGTGCTGCCAGAAAAGTAACCTATATTTTGGAATATGTATTTATTCTGTCAAAATGAATTGCTGCCCCCTCGAAGGCAAAAGAGGTCCAAAGTAGTCAATTTTTCACTGAGTTTCCAGATGTTCTCTTCAAGGGCAGGGGGCTCAATGTTTGATCTTGTTGTTCAGGGTGAACATCAAAAGTGACAAAGCTTCACCAAGCTTGGTAAATGGGGGTTGATAGTGTTAAACCAATGCATAGACACCATACCTGCCACAATAATTATATCATTGTTTTACTTTTTGTGCTATGTCTAGGACAGCCAATAACAGAAGTTAACTACCATCAACTGAACACTTTATTTTGTCCACTTCTTTCTTCAGTTCTCTTCCACAGTTTTCATATGTAAAGCAAAATATGTTTTAGGCAATTTTATCACTCCTTATGGATTCCTCAAAAAACTGAGGCATACTGATTACAACCAAATAGAAGTGACTTAGAAGTGATAAAGATTCCTAAATTAGAAATTATATGTATACTTTATTAAATGAAAAAAAGTAAAGAGCAAAAGGGATACTTAAGGTTAAAAAAATGTCATGAAAGAGGCATAACTTCAGAAAAATATAAGGAGCAGATTTAAAAGATTACAGTTAAATAATTATAAAGAGATGTGACAGGCAACAAAAAGAAAAATATATATCAGCAAACAATCTGCATATTATTTCCACAAATTATATGTCTCAAAACTTGTTAGTTATCCTTTAATGGACATTTCATACATGCTTTGCTCAAAGTTAATGATCAGTTAGCATCTCACTCTAAAAGAATCTGATTATTGCATTGTCTGAAATAAAATTACACAAGCTAATTCTAACTATTTAAATCAAGATACAATAAATGCTCTCATGATGTAAAAAAATATGCTTCAAAAATATCAATACCTAGAAACCATGCCAAGAAACTGCACAATCAATTGACTTAGGAAAATTCTAATGTCTAAGCAACGGCAATAGTTGGTATATTAAAAACAATAGTTGGTTGGCTGCATTTGTGTGTGCATATCTATATATGAGTGTATGTTTGTGTGTGAACACATACATGTATATGTGCATACATATATAGGTGCAGACACACATATGCATGGATATAGTTTTTCTGATAATCTGAAATGTTTAGCTGATTTAAAGCATAATGATTCCTTTATGTTTTTGTTTTTGGCTTACTTTTGTTTTATATAAAAAGAGAAAAATCATTTCAACTTTTGTGCTATTTTATAAAATATAACCCACATGTTTCCATTTTAGAAAATAAATTTTACCATGTTACCATGCTCTTTTATTTCCCACAATTTTGTTTTAATAATTGTTTGTGATTCATAATCAGTTTTCTTTAAAAAATCTATTTCAACAATGTGTTGCATATTATATTCTGGTGTTATTTCAAATTGTTTTATACTGGACTCATGGATAACTATAACCACTTGGCCTTTATCTATTGACAAAACTCTGTGACTGTCACAAGAATGATTTTAAAAAATCTTATTTACCCTTTCCCACTTATCACTTACTTGATTAAAAAAAAAAAAACGAAAGAAAGAAAATCCAACACAATTCTGTACTGCTCATTTATGTCCTGGGTCAAAAAATGACTCCAGTTCATGTAAATAATGCATTATTTATAT
This sequence comes from Mellivora capensis, assembly GCA_004024625.1. Taxonomy (NCBI): domain Eukaryota; kingdom Metazoa; phylum Chordata; class Mammalia; order Carnivora; family Mustelidae; genus Mellivora; species Mellivora capensis. The sequence continues at coordinate 12,503 of PISX010006454.1, forward strand.
AAACAATAGTTTTTAATTATCAAAAACCCCTTTCTCAAATTCCTACCAGGTTATATCAGAAAAATCTATATCATTTTGATACCTAAAGGAATGTTTTCCTTAAGATCAGGAAAATCCTATCCAGATTTTCTGAAAGAAAACTAAAACATCTAATTTTGTAGCAGAATGTGAACATTTAAATTTTTTTTTTGAAGTAAAATATATTTATCTATGTTTTCGTACATTAGAAGGAGTATTTCAGGTATTTCTCAAAGAAAAATGGAATTCCCTACAGAGAAGGAAATAGTTCCCTAACTGCATCTCCAGGGTTTGATGCCTGGATAATCTTCTATGGGAAGAATGAAACTTTCCTACCTTTGAGTAAGGCAGCATTATCTTTCCTTGATGATATGACTTCCAGTTAAACAGAGTGAGACACGCTTTTTGAACTACATTTGACATCACAGATTATTATGAATAAAGTGAAAAGATATATAGATATATAGGACAAGAATGAGTGTGATGGAAATATAATGAAACTCAAAAATGAGAGAATGATCTGAGTGAGCCTTCTTTGAAAGATATGTTGAGCAATCTGGCCAAGAGAGAATCCATTTTGAAGATCCTGATTCAGAGCACAAGAGCTGTGGTGGCTCAATATCCACAGAGCTATTACTAATCTTTGCTGAGTGAAAAAAGTTTTATCACCTCTGCCCACACTTGAATCATATGAAAGTAATAATCATTGCCTAGCATGTGACACAATTTACAGTTTATCACTATCTACATATGATATAAAGACCTACCTCTGAATTGTCTCTCAAGAACAACAGAGAAACCAAAGGAGAACCTTCCCCTCTCCCACCAGTACAGTGGTGGGAACATCCTGCACAGGTAGCTGGGCTGAGCTGAGCAAAGGTAAAGTGAGCAGGAGAGATGTTCTCTAGCAAGTAAACCTTCAAAAAGTTGTTGACAAATACAAATGTCAATAAACATTCCAAAAAATCCATAAGTAGAAATAAGTATCATATATCAATCTCTAAACAAGGATTTGAAAATTTTGTGGATAATCTCTATAGCATTTATGATCTAGATCTACTGTATATTTCCCCCTTTATCTAATACTTCCATTTCTCAATTATTACCAATATTTGTCAATTTTAAATCTATGAAGTTTGCACTGACACACATTCAGTATCTCTTCTCTGTTTTATATTCTCTGTATTTCTAATATTTCTAATAAATTTGCAACAATAAATTTTCAGTTTATTTTCTAAAACAATACAGAGTATGTAAGCTGTATTTTGAGTTAAATAAACTTTTGTGTGTTTGCCTTGCAGCCTAACTGCTTCTTATGATGTTTATTTACCACTTGTCTTCTAACTTTGTCCATCAGGTCCTGAGGACTAGTGACTATGCTGGTTGAATGAATCCTGGACAAGGTGGAGAGCATCTTCTGGTTTGGGGTTCTTATAAAAGCCAATAGTCCTTCAACTTACTCAGTATGATGGGTCAGAACAAAACACTTACCTACGATACACTTTGTTTCCAAAGTTGAAAAAATCCAGGCAGTATTGTGCTTCTGTCTTAGTGGCAGTGGATGAAGGCAACTACAATTTCTTTTCCCTTTGGAAGGAATATCCTAACACATTCTCTCACACATGCTGCGACTCCTGAAAAATTCACTCAGGACACAGAGTCCTGAATTTTTCAGGACTCCAGAACACATGTATCTTACCAACTCATTCAGGGTACCTGCTTCTCTCTTCCCACCAGATTTTAGCACGATCATGTCATAGAACGATATGCCATACTATGGGGTAGTGAAATGGTCAACGTCCCTGTGGGTTAATTAGAACCTGAAACAGGAGAGTTAATGTAACTCAGAAGTAGGAAGATGAAAGTATATTGTATCCTGATAGACTGAATCAAACTGTATCTGGTGTTTCTCTTAGAGAATGGAGGAAAGGCCTTTAGCGGATGGACAGTTTCATACCAGGGAATGAATTCATTTTCTCCACATCATGTTTCAAGACACATCTGTCTCCTATACAGTCCAATCAGATGAGTTACATGTGGATGTGCTGTCTATACTTTTCAAGCGTTTAACCGTAGGGCTTATTAATGTACCTCAGTATATAGTGTGGTTATCACTTTGCTATTTTGCTAAAAAAATTTGGTTTCAGAGATTAGACTTATCCCATCTTATAAAAATTACTCTTACTTTTAAGGTCATGGAACAAAAGTGGTATTTCTATTAACTGCTGAATATGTCTATTTTAATATATTCAGGATCCAGGAAAATACTCATTGGTTGGGTTGATGAATACAGAAAACTCATGATGAGATGGAATCAGTTCCAAAATTTACTTTCACTAGATCACTTCTGGATCACAAAAAATTACTAACATCTCAGTAAATCAATAAAAACCTGGAAATATTTATTCCTTGAATGACTGTTTACACTGGTAAATGGCCAAGGCTCTTTCAGGATGGAAGGCTAAAAGAAAGGTTTAAATACATAATTAAAATATTAATACAGGTTCTTTCTTTAAATCATAAATCTCTGCCTGTTCCTCAATCCTTCAAGAGAGTAACAGTGCCTTTCTGAACTTAACCAAGTCTAGAAATTGGATCAAAGTTCATGACTCTCCATTGTGATGATCAATATCTGCTCTACTTTTAATTAGACTTAGATTTATATTTTGATTATGTAAAAAAGTATGGTCTTAGATGGCTGGCCATTTCTTTCTGTGCCGAGAATAGCAATTAGTCATCACCAATAATCCAGTGTGCCAATGATTCCAATTATAAACTTGTTGCCTATTACGGTAAGTGTGTCCACATTTCCTATAGATGTTAGGTGATGTTTCTTTGCCCTTGACATTCTAGGATTCCATCATCTCCATGAAAATCTATTAGCTAATTTCAAGCACCTTTTATATTCATTCTTGTCCTATAGAAAACAACCACTGTCATGTTTTCAGTGATACTTATAAGATATATTCTTCAATGTCATTGAGATTTAAACAGTTCCTTACTGGACATATAGTAAAATAAGTTACATATAATGAATTTTAAAATGTATATATCCTCAGGTTTTGGAGTTCCTTTCATTATATTATACAACAAGGAATTGCAGGCATCACAACTTCATGAATCATAGACTAAGAATGATTTTTAGTTCAATCCAGTAACGAAGAAAAGGCATAAAGTAGGATAATGCATAATCCCTGTTAATTTCTCTCAAACTCTCATCTCTATAAGGCAGCTCAATCTAATAGTGTGCCTCTTTTCAAGTAGTTTTACAGAAATTTCCATACATTTTTTTTTCTTGCTTCTGATAAGTAAAATCTGGTGCTATCCCTCTGTAAAACTTCTTTTTTTTTTTTTTCCTGGTCATATATTTGCTTGCCCACCAAGTGGCAGTTTGAAGTTTGGAGACAGCAACAAATGACAGAATTGGGAGATAAGGAGAATTGGTATGCCTTAGATTATCTGGGGAAGCCTTGACCTTAAGTTAGACCATTTCAAAATAAGCAGGGACAAGCCTTCAAAAACAAAAGCAGAGAAGCACATTATACCAAGGAGGCAGGCCCAGAGGCTCTGAGAGGATGTCAGTATTCAGTGCTATTTAATTCTATCCAAGGGTCCTCATGGCACAGTACAGGGTCCAGCTCTTTCCCACTAACTTTCACGTTGAAAATAATTTAACAACCTGTAAGATAAGCTTCATCCACTCTGTAAGGTTTTATTATAGCAGCTTCCATATCTTTCAGAGCCTGGCCTTCCATAGAAACTTCATTTTCACTACTAAAGATAATGACTTGATTGCTTTGTCCTCTGTAATATGAATAGCCAATATTCTATACACAAAGCAAACGTATGCTTGAATCTCTTCCAACTTATCTATCTAGATTATTAAAAACCACATTTCCATACTGTTGAGTGTTGTTAGTTAAAGAAACCTCTGATGTAATGTTCTATTGGTCAGAATACAAGTGAGGATAAAATCCACTTTAGTTCACATAAGAACGGAAGATTGATCCTACAGTGTTAAAGAGCTTACTGAACTATTTGAGTGTGTGAAGAAACCTATTCTAGACTGACCTGACCTCCAAAGTCACAGTACTGAAATGGACTTCCTTAGAAACTAGTCCCTGTCGCATTCAGAAACTGAAGAATTCATAATCAGCCTACCAGGGGCAACTGGGTGTTTCCATTGGTTAAGAGTCTGACTCTTGATTTGGGCTCAGATCATGATCTCAGGATCCTGGGATCGAACCCCACAGGGGGCATCTGTGCTCAGCTGGAGTCCACTTCAGGACTCTCTCTCTCTCTCTCTCCCTCTGCCCTTCTCCTCTCCCACCCCCAGCTCACACACGTGTGCTCTCTCTCAAAGAAATAAATCTTAAAAAAAATCCGCCTACCAAATTAGGATATTCATGCTATAAATACCAGTTCTAGATCTGTGGATTTTTTGTGACAATCAGAAAGTTTTCTGATGATTTGGAAAGCTTCCAGAAACTTACCACCTCTGGAACAATCTCTAGTGGGGTCTCTTTCTCCCCATTTGTCTCAGTTCTAAATTTAAGTTTACTATAAGTATACCTAATTGATGAGATCTCTAATGAATGAAGATTCCCTAAGGGAATCCGAAAAAAAAAAAACCAAAACAGCTTCATGCTAGAAGATAACGTTGGGATTTGTTAAATGAGATAATCTTCAAATTGGGCATATTTTTTAAAAATTTTTTTTAAGATTTTTAAAAATTTATTTATTTGACAGACAGAGATCACAAGTAGGCAGAGAGGCAGACAGAGAGAGAGGAGGAAGCAGGCTTCCTGCTGAGCAGAGAGCCCGATGTGGGGCTCAATCCTAGGACCCTGGGATCATGACCTGAGCGGAAGGCAGAGGCCTTAACCCACTGAGCCACCCAGGCGCCCAAATTGGGCATATTTTAAACACCTTTCACTCACTAATAGAGTCTTCTGCATTTTCATCATTATTATACATTCACCTTTTTTTCATACCTTAAAATATTAACCATAATCTTCCTGGATTTTCTTGATGGAAGTGAAATTAAAGCATGTGCTCAATTTACTGGACTTTTGCAAGACCAATCCCAGATTGGAAGACTGTGCCAAAATTGGTGACCTTAAATTTCTGGAAGACTTCTCTGAGTACATTTTATTTGTAATATGCGCCTTAGCTATTATACTGAATGCCCTAGAACTTGCTGCCCTATAAGCACTTTTGGGAACAAAAATTATGCTAAATTTCAATATGTCAAGCTGTGATTAATCAACTTTGTTCCCCAAAAGATTAAATTAGTACTGTAAAAGGTCAATAAATGCTAATGATTATTATCTGGGCTTAGAGCTATGAACAGAATTCTTGAAAAAAAAAAGATTTTATAGAAAAAAAAACTAAGTCATTTTGGAATAAATGATTGGAAATGTCAACTGAATTTGTTAACTTTTATTGTGAAAAACTTTATTTATGACCCAATAGCAGTTATAGTCTCTTTTTCATAGGATACTGTGCTAAAAAGAATACCACCAGTCATATGGAATAAATATTGGTCTTCATTCTCATGGAAACAGAATGGAAAAGATATGTAACTGCACTCTTTTGTTCAACAACACTTATTAAGTACCTAGTATGAGGCTGGTATTTGTAAAAATTCTGAGGAGTGGGGCACCTGGGTGGCTCAGTGGGTTAAAGCCTCTGCTTTCGGCTCAGGTCATGATCCCAGGGTCCTGGGATTGAGCCCCGCATCAGCTCTCTGCTCCATGGAGAGCCTGCTTCCTCCTCTCTCTCCCTGCCTGCCTCTCTTGCCTACTTGTAATCTCTGTGTCAAATAAATAAAATAAAATCTTAAAAAAAAAATTCTGAGGAGTATATAAAGAAGACTGAAGATTGTTCCCAGAATTTAATACAGTGGACTTTATAAGCACTGTGCTATTAATTCTTAGTATGTCATGTTGTTCAGAATAAGGGGCAATTTTTACCATTTTAATAATGAAGAAACAAAGGCTCAAAGAATTTGTTGTATTTATAAAGTCACACTGAGAATGTGTGTTATCCCAAAACTCTAAGTATTTTATGTAGCACCATATTGCTTGCAATCTAAAAGGAGAGGCAGAAATATGAACAACTAACTTTTTTTTCACTGACTAGAATGGTGAGCATATCAGTAGAAATACAAAGTATTCTGGATGGCTAGAGAGTACTCTATTTGAATGGAAAGATAAAAAAGAGTTCATGATAGTAATTGGTGATTATGAAATTATTAGATCACTTTCAACAAGTAGAGATTTAGAGAAAAGTATAGGCATAATTCCACCCATAGCAGTGGGTGATGCATACAACATGACATCACTAGAAGGATTTATTCAGAAAAAGCTTGAAACAGGAACTCTAGCTAAAAGCCTGTTAACAGTTCATGTGAAGGTGAATTAAAGGAACTAGGGCAGCAGTAAGATTGAATGGAAACTAAAGTCTGAAAAGACACTAAAGTTAAACCAGAAAAACTTGGAGTCAAACTGAGTATTACGTGTAAATGAAAAGGGAAACTAAAACTATTTCAGTTATTTTTTTTTTTTTTGTATGGTAGACTGAAAGTATTTCAATGCTTATAGAGACAGCAGAATGAAAGATTTGGCGAAGAGGTAGAAAGAATACAACTTGAGACATTGCATTTTGCTGATGCATGTGGAGATACAGCAGACAAGCCAGACTTCATTAAAGTCACAAGATCAGGAGGTCAGAACAAAAGCGTAGACTTAGAAGCCATGCATACAGAGAAGGTGATTGTGTGGTGAAGATGAAAAAAAAAATGTACAGCGTTTTTTAAAGATGCTGGAAACAGAATTTTACAAAATTCCTATATTTGAGGATCAGGTACACAGAAGACTGATTTAGAAAAATATGATTGAATGAGGAAGACCATACGTAGAGTGCTCAGAAGCAAAAGAGTAAGGATTTTAAGCAGAACAACTGTTTTCTCAAACGGACAAATACTATGAAGACGATTTAAATTGTCTAAGTTGTAAGTTACAGCATATTTTGGGGGCTATTAACATAGTCTTTCTCCAAGTGTATTTGTTTGAAAATTTAGACCCATAAGATGTTACATATACATTAACAAGTAAAAATATATCCACATTCAGATTGATTTGAGAAAAGCTATAATCTGTATACCTTACTTAGAGTTCCCAATATGTTTCAGCTTTGCAAAGCTCAGAGGTTGAGAAACCATATATTTGCCTTTAAATACAGTATCTCAAAATTAATGTGACAACAGACTCCTTTTTTTGCCTATAGATTATTAATATTTTAATAAGCAGTTAATAAACTGCTGAATTAGTGAATAAATTAAAAAGTGAGAAAAAACAAGATTCTAAGCATAATGCCCTTTTTATCAATTGTGTCAGTGAAAGGCAGAGAAGAATGGAAAGCTGGTATTTGAGAGAGAATGTTTTCCTGAAAAAGAGAAAAATTATAATGTGGGCTTCATAAAAAGTATTTTTCTCTAAGCCTAGGAAGTGGGAAAGTTTGCCTAAAGGGCATTTATCAGAGATTCTATAGAGGATTTTCAGGTTTCACTGAGAAGTCTGCTTGGCTGATTTTTTTACTTGTGTCCAATTTATTCAATGTTTACTTTTAGGTTTAAAAGAACTATTACTTTTATTAATGCAATTTTTTAATATGAAGACTTGAAATATAGAAATTAATGTGAAGAAAGTTATGTGAGGGGAGATTACTTTTATTTTTTTTAGGCCATTGGCATATATTACTTTCATTATACAGAATAATGGAGATCCAAGTTTCAAGTGAATAAAAGAGCATAACCAAGAGTGATATTTATTGTGGATCCGTGACTTACATATTTGTCCTGTTAAAATTAGAGCAGATCCTAGCCCAAGACCTAAGTAGCACTGACTTAAATTTATTGAAGAAAAATAACTGAAATATTAAAATGCCTTAATATTATAGTCTTTATTTTATTATTTGCCCATGGTATTTGATGGCATTTCTACCATTCCAATTGTTCAGATCTAAAACATTAGTGTAAGCCTTGACTTCTCAATTTCTCCCATACCCTGGATCAAAACTATTAGGAAATCATGTTGGTTCCACTCATCCTCACCATTCCACTGCTTAGAACTTGGTGGGCTCCCCTAACATCCTTTGCCTGGACTACTGCCCTAGCCTCCTAACTGGTATCTCCAAATTTCCCTTGCTGTCCTGCAGTCTATTTTCAATACAGTAGCCAAGACTATCTTTTAAAACATAAGCCTTGGGCTCAAAAATCCTCTGATAATTCTCCTGTTTTGCTGTGAATAAGAGTCTTCATGATATTTTTATAATGGACCACAAGGCCCTACCTCAGTGGATTCTCAATTGAGGGTCATTTTACCCCCAGGGGACATTTGGCAATATCTGGAGACAAATTTGATTATTACTCCATCTGTAGGAGGTTCTACTGGAGGATGGAGTACAGGGAAGTGCTAAATATCTTACAATTCATAGGAGAGCCTCCTCACAACAGAGAGTTATTCAGTCCAATAGAGTGGAGATGGAGAAACCCTATCCAAATGATATGAATCTCACTGTATTTCAGAGTTCATCTCCCACTAATTCCCCAACCCACTGCTCACTCACTCCAATCCGTCACTCTGGCCTCTTCTCTTCCACAAATGCACTAGGAACATTTTTTTTTCACCTTGTTATTAAATTTTTCCGGCTTTCTTGATATATAATAGACATATAACAGACATATAACATTGTGTAGTTCAAGGTGTGTAACATGATGATTTGATATATTTATAAGTCACAAAATGATTTATCATAGCATTAACTAACACCTTCATTGTGTCACATAATTACCATTTTATTTTTGTGGTGAGAACATTTCAGATTGAATTCAGGCCTTTATACCACTAGTTATCTTTGCCTAGGATGCTTATCACCCAGACATCAACAAACCCAACTCCCTCATCTTTTTCAAACATTTGGCCAAATGCCATCTTTTCAGTAAAGCATTGCTAATCTACCTTCCTTGGTCTCCTTGTTTATTTTTTCATAGTCCATAATATACCCTAACATACTATGTACTCGATACAGTCATTTTGTTTATTGATAAATTGTTGTCTTCTACCAAAACTCAAACTTCCTGAAGAGAGTCATCTAAGTTTGTTTTGCCTGGTCATTTATCCCAAATATCTGGTACAAACTAGGTAGTCAATGCATATTTGTCAACTTTAGTAATTTAGTTTGCACTTCATTTATTTTATTTCTGAGGTAATTTAGAGTACACTTTTTACTAGTTTATATGAAAAAGGTGGTAATTTTATCTTCCATCTGGATTGGCATGATCTGTGGCTTAACATATTCTTGTTTGTTTGCTTTTACTTCTCCCTGCAGAGTGATGAATTTCCCAGAAGAGACATTACAGCCTTATTTTTTCTATTGTTTATGTGGGGAAAAGAAATACAGACGGCTAAAAAGGGGGATCTTTGATATCTTAAGGGCAAACAAAAAAGATTAGAAGCCAAACCTTTTCTTAGTCATTATTTAGTCCTTTTAGACCTTTTTAAAATCCGCTGTCCTACAACAATTGCTCCCAATTTTCCATTTACATATTTATATCTCAGTAAAACATCGCTATGTAGGTCATTACTACTACAGCAGGAGACAATGCATTGGGATATAGGAGACTGATTAGTTGCTAGGCTGTGCTTGTTAACATGCAGACTCTTGAGTGAAGAATACATTTGCATATTTCTTTTCTTGTCCAGGATGACACACATTTCTCTTTGCCTGCCTAATACCATTATCATGTTTGAACATTCTTGTCCTGGGAATTAATTTTTCACAGGTTTTTCTGTTTGCTCTACTTCTTCACTCTGCTTCTGATTCTTTTAAAATTTATGTTTGTATTATTCTCTCATTAGCCAGTAAATTGTTCAAAACTGTTCTTTCTTTGATGTTTTGTTTTTTTTTTTTCAATTTTTACTGTGGGTTTGACTCCTCAGAGAGTATGTGGTTAGGATTTGACCATGGGATGCTGTGCTCTTTTTAATATTCATGATTTACACTATTCTCTCTTCTCCATTTCATATAGCATGTTTATTACCCTAAACACTTAAAACTTGTCTACTTTCTTCCCAAATACTCTCTATTCTCATTTCTACTCTAAGCAAATGTAACTACTGAACTATCAAACATAATATATATTAATCCTAACAATAATATATAGAGAGATGTATTGCATGAATATACAGGAAATGCATCAGAACGAGATATATACATGTAAATGTAAGTTTAAAATATGCCCCTGAAAGTTTATACTTTACTAAGAGTCTTTTAAAAGAAGGAAAAATGAGAAAGAAAAAGTGAGAAAAACTGAAAAAGTAGGAAAACTGTGTTTTAAAGGGAAGAAACTAACCAATGCTGCATGAATGGACTTCTGGCTCTGATGCACTCTGTCTGCTCCCAACACAGAACAGTGATAAAGAAAACCTAACAGTAGAAACAAAGAAACAAACAAAAAACCCGGAAATAACACTTACAGTAAGGCCAGCAGACTTGCTGTGCTTTGGATTTTGAGGCTGGCAGTGATATCCGGTTTTGGCTGTTACAAGTTAAAGGGCACTGAAAACATTCCAGTTTCAAGACTAGCCCCAAGGATGTAAAAGGATGAAAAGAATCCTTCAGCCCACAGGTATTTAGAGTAGATTAAGAGATCCCATCCCAAAAGTTAATAATTTTGAAAGAAAAGATAAGAAATAATACAAAACAACTGAAGAAGTCATTACACAGATTTCCCAAGGGCTTTTCAGGCCAAAAAATCACAGGGCAAACACCAAGTATAATAAATGAAAATACTTTTATGCCAAACATATAATAATAACTGTAGACATCAAGGTTAAAGACAAAGTCTTAAAAAGACTACTAGAAGAGAAAAAACAGATTACTTGCAAAGAAAAATTTTTGATAGAGAGCAAGCAGTCTTCTTAATATTAGCAGCACAAGTTGGGAATAATAGAGTTGTATCATCAGCTTGTTGGAGAAAAATGCCTATGTGTACTTCCTCAGCCCTCCAACTCCCCCCATTCCCGTAACTTCTTCAGCACTTCGTACATAATATTTATTTCTTCACTTTGTGAGTGCTATATGCAAAATTAAATTTCAACTATTTGAAAACAACCATAATATTGAATTTATAATTTTGTGAGGCATAAATTTGACTGTTGAAAAGAGATTGGTAGTTAGAAATGAAACTTTAAGATATAAAGTAATATCTACGTGTCAACAGATCTTTCTTTGCCCCTACTTATGCTGTAATGGAGAGTACTTGCATGGGGATTTATCTTCCAAATCAGTAGGAATATAAAAGAAATACCACAGGACATACAAATGAATAATATACTTTACCTAAACTAGGTGATAGTTTAGTTACTATGTGAAAATGACATTTGAGATGAAAATACATAGATATTTAAATATGACATATTCCTGTTCTTTTGTTGTTTTGATTAATTTGCTGGGCTCTCTCAGAAGGTAGTGCATTCCCTGGGCTTATAAACCTGATTCACTAGAAATTCAGTGGAGAAAATTCTTGAATCAGGAACTCTCAGAGTACTCTTTAAGTTACTTGCACTTGAAAGATTTGCAGATTCAAAGTCTCAGTCACTCCACCAGGCAAAGAACCATGAGCATCTAAGAAGCTTTTTTATGCCAAAGAGAATATGAAATGGGTAGTAGAAGAAAGTACTCATAAATACCAGCTATGGCCATACTAGTTCCAGAATCCACAACTGTAATAGTTATAAGTAATTCATTTCTTATTTTGATATGAATGTATTTGTAAATATATTTTGCATTCTTTCTCCCTTCTCTCAATCCCATGCCACCTGACATAATGTCTTAATAGCAAATAATTGTATATATCAGGAAATACATTCTGAGAATATTAAAGGAGCAACATGAGTCAGTAAGAAGAATGAACTTCTAGAAAGATGGATAAAGAAGCGCTGCATCCTCTTGTAAGGGTATACCTCTGATTGGTGTGTTTTTAATTGCACAAGAAAGACTGCATTATATTAGGCAGGCACGTGATTTTGTTATTACTTTAATTTGAATTTAAGCATGGTTATGCCAAATTGGCGATGGTTAGACTTTAGTGGACTGTGATATGTCAATTTAGCTAAGATAGGACTCCATTTCCTAAAAGGAAAATGGTTGCAGGTTAGTTTCAGCCACAGGAAATAGTTTTTGCACACAATTTACATTATAAAAGTCAGGCCTCTAAGAAGCAGGGCACCCAACATTAGCTGCTAGTACAACGCACCCATGCTGTGCTCCCCTGTTGCCTCACCATTTCTCAGCAACTCTGGCTCCAGGTTTCTGAATCCCAGGCCAGCCTCTTCCATCTTCGAGGCAGCTGTTGGATCCATAGTCCCTTCAGCTTCTCTAGCACCTGAGCTGGAGGTGGGCGGTGGGGTGGGCACCAGTTTCTCCTACAGATTGTTATTTTGAAGGCTCATAGAGGGTCAGAGAGCGCTATGGTTCCAGCTTTCCCTCACAAGTTCCAACTTGTTTATGCCCCTCCACACTTTTCACTTCACATGAAAATTCTCTTCCCTCTTCCTCCTTCAAATTCGTGTTCTAATATATTGCCAAGCCAGCACTAGGCAGAGGCTAATGTAGGGCCCAAAGGCAGGCTGCCCCAAAATGTGCCACTCTGGCATACTGATTATTTATTTATTTGTCTATTTATTTATTTATAATTTTAAATAAAAGTTACTTAAGAGACAGCATATGCAAGAAAACTGAGACTCTCCTCTGTCTCCTTGAAAGCAAGAAATAAATTTCCCATGTGAAAGGTATTAGGTGGTAAGAGATATCTGTATCATCAGAGATAGGAAATTTAGAGCCAAGAAGCCTGTATAAACAAACTTTGCTAGTTTTTACTAATTTACCACCTTAGCCCAAATTCCGTTTACAATTCCTGACTAATCAAAGCTCCTACAGGTTTCTTTGTCCTCTCATTTCCTCATGGTTTTCTGTAGTCTCCTTGTCTAAAAGTATACAAACTGCCTTGGTCATTTCTTTAGGTATCAATTTCATTATTGGGCCTGTGTGAGTATGTAATAAAACTTTGTGGGGTTTTTTTTCCTTCTGTTAATTTGTCTTGTGTAAATTTAATTCTTAGTCCAGCTGGAAGACTTTGAAGGGTAGAGGAAGAATTTTTCATTCCCTCCATTAATGTGACTTTGTTTAACCAGCTCTTAACAGTTGCATAAAGCTAAATACTTACAACAAATTTCCTATATTACTCTTGGTAATTGTGCTTCCTTGATGAAGCCTAATAGAATTCTAGAGATTAAAATGATAAAGTAATTGTGTTTGTTACACAATTAAGTAGTGTGTGTGTTTGTGTGTGGTTGTCCTGTCTTAGTCTGTGGTTGTTTTGCTGACCTACTCAAAAGTTAGTGTGTCTCATGTTATTGGAATGATTCATATGCTGACATAATGAAAATTATAAAGAAATTGATAATTCATATGCTCTCAAAGTGTGGCCTATCGATCACTTGCACTTAAATAATCTCTAATCTCTGATGTTTGATAACCTGCAGAATCTAAAACCATTCCCCAGAGATTCTAATAACTAAATTTTTAGAATTTGTATGTTTTTGGAGTTTTGGAGTTTGTATTTTTGAAAACCATTCCGTTATATAAGGGTAAACTCCAAGTGGATTAAATATTTATTTATTTTTAAAAGCCATAAATGTACTGGAAGAAATAACAAGTGCTTTATATTTATACTTGGGAGGGAAAATGTTTCAACATAAAAATCTAAGAAGTATTAAAAAAGAGGCAGATGAATAAATTTGATTATGTAAAAATTTAAAAAAGCTATATCATAAAAATATAGTGAGTAAAATAAAATCACAAACTATTGAATGGGAACAAAATATATGTAGTTAATATAAAAAAGTATATGAGATCCCTTAGGAATCATAAGGAAAGACCAACAACAATAGAAAAAATTACAAAGTATATCAATATTTAGTACACATGAAAGGAAATAAAAATGTCCCTCAAATATATAAAGTTATGTCCAACTCCACTCATAAAAGAAATGTAATTTAAAATATAAGAAGTAAAATTTTTAATCTAACAATTTGGCAAAGCTTGCACCTTCTGTGAGTCTATGAGGAAACAGATATTATTATGTATTGATTGTGGAAATTCCTACTACTCGAGAGTGATTAGGCAATGTATATCAGATTCCAGATGCATTACCTATTGACTATGCAATTTGACCCTAGAGAATTTTTCTTATGTATTTTGAAATTATAAAATGACACTTGAATAAATTGGGTTTTATTAATAATAATAATATTAATTTTTTTGGACATCAGAGTGTGGTCAGGGCAAAAAACTGGACACAAGGTGTTCTTAGTAGGATCCTATATAAATAAAATATGGTACAATAATAAACAATAAGAAAAGCTATGACCCTATAAAAAAGACAGAAAATAAGTACCATTAAAAAGAGAATCATAGCTCAATATCCCTGATTAATATAGCTGCAAAAATCCTCAATAAAATATTAGCAAACCAAATCCAATAATACATTAAAAAAAATTACCATGATCAAGTAGGATATATTCCTTAGTTGTGGGGGTGATTCAACTTTCACAAATTAATATATAACATCAAAGAGAAAAGAGAAGAACCATATGATCATTTCAATAGATTCAGAAAAAGGATTTGACAAAATATAACATACATTCATGATAAAAACCCTCAACAAAGTAGCTTTAACAGGCATATACCTCAGTGTAATAAAGGACATTTATTAAAGCCCACAGCTAGCATCAACCTAAATGGAGGAAAACTCAGAGCTTTCCCCCTCTTAAGGTCAGGAACAAGACAAGGATGTCCACTCTCACGACTTTTATTCAACACAGAACTAGAAGTCCTATTAAACAGCAATTGATAACAAAGAGAAATAAAAGGCATCCATATTGGCAAGAAAGAAGTAAAGCTTTCACTATTTGCAGACAGCATGATAACCCAAAAGACTCCACAAAAAAACTGCTAATACTAATAAATGAACTCAGTAAAGTCGCAGGATAAAATATCAATGTATAGAAATATGTTGAATTTCTACACGACAGTAATAATGAAACAGCAGAAAGAGAAATTAAGGAATTAATCCCATTTATAACTGCAACAAAAACAATAAGATATCTGGGAATAAACCTAACCTTCTGTAACCTAATACAGAAGACCCATATTCTGAAAACTATAAAACACTGATGAAAGAAATTTAAGATAACACCAAGAAATGGAAAGACGTTCAATGCTCATGGATTAGAAGAACAAACACTATTAAAATGTCTATACTAGGGGTGCCTGGGTTGCTCAGTTGATTAAGCAACTGCCTTCGGGTCAGGTCATGATCCTAGAGATCCGGGATTGAGTTCCACATTGGGCTCCTTGCTCCACGGGGAGTCTTCTTCTCCCTCCGACTTCTCCCCTCTCATGCTCCCTCTTTCTCATTCTCTCTCTCTCTCAAGTAAATAAATAATTTTTTTTAAAAAGTCTATACTACCCAAAGCAATCTGCACATTTAACGTAATCCCTATCAAAATACCACCAACATTTTTCATACAGCAAACACAAATAATGCAGCCATTGTAGAAAACAGTATGGAGGTCTCTCAAAAAGTTAAAAATAGGACTACCTATGATCCAGCAATTGCCCTGCTGGGTATCTACCCAAAGTATACAAAAATATTAATTTAAAGGGACACATGACAGTTCATAGCAGCTTTATTTATAATAGCCAAGATATGAAATCAGCCCAAGTGTCCATGATTGATGAATGGATAAAGAAGAAGTGGTATATATATGCAATGGAATATTTTACAGACATTAAAAGGAATTAAATCTCGCCATTTGCATTCACATGGATGGAACAGAGAGTATTATGTTAAGCAAAATAAGTCAGTCAGAAAAAGATAAATACCATATTATTTCACTAATATATGGAGTTTAAGAAACAAAACAAATGAAAAAAGTGGAAAATATGAAAGAGAGAGAGGCAAACCAAGAAAGGGACTCTTAAATATAGAAAACAAACTGATGGTTACCAGAAAAGAGGTTAGTGGGGAGGCTGGGTTAAGGAGTGCACTTGCTATTAGGAGCACCTGGTATGTATGGAAGTGTTGAATCACTATATTGTACACCTGAAACTAATATAATACTAAATATTAAGTAACCAGAGTTAAAATAAAATCTTTAAAAAAACAAAAAAATAGACAAAAATTATTCTATGATTATAGGAAGATTACAGGGTTTATTAAATAAAAAATAGCAGTGTGTGCAATAGTGTATATAAAAAGCTATATTTGTGTGAGAAAGGGGGAGTAAAAAATTTTATTAAAATGTTTTATTAAATTTGAATATAGATAATCAGTAAAGATACACTAGGAACTAGAAATAGTTGTTACTTGCTTACTAACCTAGGGGCCAGAGTCCTTAGGTTGGGGATAGCTAGACGTTTCATTAGGTAATTAAAAATACTATTTTGATTTTTGTGCTATATGAATATAACTTCCTAGTAAAAATGAAACTAAAAGAAGAAATAAAATTTTTAAAAATGTCAGATTGTTCTGATGACATTAACATTTGAGAACTGCTGACTCAGATAATTGAATTAGATAACCCATAAAATCCTTCATATCTAAATTTTCTAATGCTTTTTTGTGTTTTCTAATAAAAAATATATACATTTATACACATATATCATATGTTTTCACTCCTTTATATATAAAAAGCACTTCCAACATTTAACTCACCAAATCTGTCCAGTCTTCAACAGTAGCACACTGCCTTGTTTTTTACTGCTTGTATAAGAATGAACACTGAATTCTTTCTCAAAAATGGGAAAGAAATGTTCTATGTGTCATCCATAATATTAATTTTTATTTTTCATTTGTATAATGCTTTAAGTTTTACAAAATACCTTAACATTACTGTTCTAATTTGAACAGAACTACAATCTCATTATTCCTTCTTTCTATTTGACATAGAAAAGAACAGGTATTAGAGAATAAATCCCCTCTACCTGATACATTCTTCATGTAGATTTTTTCCCCCCACTTTTTAATTTGTTCTTTTCTAACGTAATCTCAGAAAAACTTCCCTGACCTAATATCTAAAATTAAATACCATTTTGTCTCTATTTTCTCTTTTATTTTCCTTTATAGATTTTATAACTATCTGATATTCTTTTCTATTCTTTGTATATATATATATATATTTTTTTTTAATTTAACCATCAATTTCCCAAGTAGAACATAGGTGCAAACTGTTTACATGTTTAGTCAACTGCCTTATTCTCAGTGCTTAGAAGAGTGCCTGGTGTAAAGTAGAAACAAACAAGCAAAAACACTCCCTGTCAATTAAGGAAGATCTGTATATTTGAACATCTATATACTTAAACATAATTCAAAAGTGAAGAATATTAGACATATTCTCAGACCCTCACTGAAAGATCTTCAGTTCAATCTTTATTTGAATTCCATTTTAAAGAACCCCAAACAAACAGGAAAATACTAAAAATTTTTAGTGTAGGAGTATACTAAAAACCATGATGTATTCTTGGTGCTCATTGGTTTTATATACTTTAAAGTATATTTAATTTCTTATATTAGATTTCATTATTTGGCAATTTATTTAAATTAAATTATTTATATGTTATTAATTATTAATTATATATTAATATAATACTTATATATTTTAATATACAATATTTAATATATTTCTATATTAATATATTTTATATTATATTTAATATATTTATATTATTAAATATATAATATTTAATGTATAATATATAAATGATAATTATATATTAATATGATAATAATTTTTATTAAATAAATTTTTTATTTAAATTAAAAATATTTTATTGTATTGAATTAAATGAGCTTCTAAATATGCAACATAACAATATCAACAGCAAATACTGAAATGACATACTACTAGTGTTTTTTACTTAAAAACTAAGTCACGAGAGTCATTTTATGATCTTTCTTCTTACAAAATTTGAAATATTTCTCTCTTAATTTAAAAAGTGTTGATCACTTTTGAGAAGAATTTTTGATGTATACACACAGTAGTCCCCCACTGGATGCCTGGAATCATGGGTAGTACTGAACCATACGTATACACTCTGCTTTCTGCTATACATACTTATGTTAAAGTTTAAGCATAGTAAGAGGTTAAGAACAGGGGCGCCTGTGTGGCTCAGTGGGCTAAAGCCTCTGTCTTCAGCTCAGGTCATGATCCCAGGGTCTCAGCAGGGAGCCTGCTTCCCCCTCTCTCTCTGCCTGCTTCTCTGCCTACTTGTGATCTCTCTCTGTCAAATAAATAAATAAAATTAAAAAAAAGAGGTTAAGAACAATAACTAATAATAAAATAGGACAATTATAACAATATTCTGAAAGGAAAGTTGTGTGAAGATGGGGTCTCTTAAAATATCTTATTGTGCTGTAGTCACCCTTCTTCTAGTGATGTGAGATAATAAAATTCCTATGTGATTAAATGAGGTAAGGTAAATGATGTAGATGCTGTGACCTAGTTAAGCTACATGCACCAGAAGGAAAATTATGTGCTTCCTGACTGCAGTTAACTGTGAGTAAGTGGAAACACAGAGAGTGAAACTGCAGACAAGTGGGGGAGAGGCGGCTACTATTCTTTGTTTTTCATAAGGTAAAGATGGTGCTAAAGATGACATGGTGGTGGGCAATTTATACTGGAATTTTAAAATTTGTTTCCAAAAGTATATATTTAATCAATTCACATTCCTCCAAATTATTGTACCCTCACTGGTTTGATGCTCAATGAAAAGCCCATTGTGATAGCCATCCTTCAAGATGGCTCATAACGACCCTGACCTCCTGGTGTTTGTAGTCTTTGTAATACAACTCTCAACTGTCCCAGGTAGGTCTGTGTAACCAATAACATGGCAGAAGTGATGGTATGTGACTTTAAGATTAGGTTATGACAAAGATTCTTTAAAACTTTAGTGAGTCTCCTGATACTACTTCTAGGCCAACTCATACACTTCTTTGTAAAATCCAGTTTTAGCAAGAACCCTACTAAGTCAGTTTAGCAAGAGCCTCTCCACCCTCAAAACTTGATCACTTGGATATCTGATCAAGTTCCTCATCTTCCACAATCCCAGGGTAATATTTGATCACTCTGGCCTGTTTTCACCAAGAATCACTCCTTCTTGGGCTCCTGGGTGGCTCAGTGGGTTAAGCCTCTGCCTTCAGCTCAGGTCATGATCTCAGGGTCCTCGAATTGAGCCCTGCATCAGGCTCTCTGCTCAGCGGGGAGCCTGCTTTCCCCTCTCTCTCTGTCTACCTCTCTGCCTACTTGTAATCTCTCTCTCTGTGTCAAATAAATAAATAAAATCTTTAAAAAAAAAAAGAATCAATCCTTCTCAGTATCTCACAAGCTCACTCTCCCCAAGGACTTCACTTCATCAATTATCCAGTGCCCATGTAATCACATTAAGCTTTCCCTCCTTTTTTGGTTCTTATCTGCATATAAACAATTAACATTTTCTTGCATTATAAAAATTAATTTTTGACACCAAATACCATTTAACTACACTCTTATTTCCATTCAAATGTGCCAGCCTGATGTTTGCCCAGGTCCACATTCTCCACTTTGTTTGTGTTTGTTTCTTATCCCAATCATCTGATTTAATATGCACACTCAGTATATGAAACTACTTTGGGAAAAAGTTTACTCGTGACCTCATTTTGCTCATGTTTTGCTGACTGCACTGGATGTATTACTACAGCTTTAGATATCATGGTTCAACCCACTGCATTTACAAATGTATTCTGTGGTCTCAAAAAACACTCTGATGACACTCCTTCCATGCTACAGATCCTTCTCATGTTTTATTCTGTGTTCTGCACATGCTATAAGTATTTCCCACTCTGAATGCTGTTCAGAGAAATCTCATCCCAATTTACAACTTACACTATTCAACTGAAGAGATACCTAAAGCTACATCTCTGGCTGGTAAGTTTTAAATTCATGTACCAAATCATTTTCAGCATATAAACTACCTGTATATCACAGAGATATTGCTCACAGAATACGACAAAAATGGAGCTTGTTATTAAACCTCTGCAAGTCTTTCTACCCTAATACATATCATGTCTAAATGAAGTACCACCATTCTCTTAGCTGTGAATACCAGAAACTTCACTGACAGTTACTTATATAACCCATAACTGATGACTGAATCTTTTTTTTATTCAACATCCTTAATAATTAGCAGAGCCATATTTTCTTTTCCTTTCCCACTGCTGATAGCTTTCATTATCATATGGATTACATTGAACCATTAGGTCTCTCTGCATTCAGACTTGTCTTCCTTGAACACATTTTTTGCTATTGTAACCCAAATTATATTTGTGAGACATAAATATAACTGATCATTACCACAGTTAACTTTCTTCATTGACTAGGAAGCATTTGACATCAAGTTAAAATTCCTTCACATTCCATGATAAGAGTAAAAAAAGGATTTTGGCTTCTAATTTTCTTGTTATTTTCTCTTGCATGTCCTACACTGTAGAATTCTATGCACTCACATGATTCACATGTGCTTTCTCTTGATTTTCTCAACAACTTCTGCTCATTCTACCTACCCTTACATTCTGTATCAATGTGTCATTTGGAATTACTTTCCTCCTGGAAGTATTTTTGATCTCTTTAAAACAGTATTTTGTATCCTTTGAGTGAATACCTAGTAGTCCAATGGCTGGATTGTAGTGTAGTTCTTTTTTTTTTTTTAATTCAACTAGCTAACATATAGTACATCATTAGTTTCTGATGTAGTGTTCAATGATTCATCAGTTGCATATAACACCCAGTGCTCATCATATCATGTGTTCTGTTTTTTTACTTTTTGAGGAACCTCCATACTGTTTTCCAGAGTGGCTGCACCAGTTTGCATTCCCATCATCTTCCTGCACCTCAGGCTATGTTAGTTTTCTTTCCCTTGCCATTTTTGTCCATAAGTGACAATAATATTTATTAGATTTTATTACAAATGTCTGTATATTGATGGGCTTTAGTTGACTGAAAAAAGAAACTGCATATTGTTGGTATTTGAATCAACTTCATGACCCAAGAGGAAGATCATATAATAGGTGAACAAATAAGTGAAAGAATAGAAATTGAATTAATTTAATGAATTAATTGCTATTCAATTAATCAATTAGTAACTAACCAATTCATTCATATGTATTCAATGCCTATAAAGTACCAAACCTATGCAAGAGCTGGATTCCTAGCAGTGATTAATTCAGACTGTTTGCTAGCTTTCATATCAATTTTCTGCATGTGACTTTATACTCTGAAAGCAGGAATTAGTTGATCGATGCTACACACTATCATCACTTAATAGATATATATTGAGGAGTATCTGGGTGTCTCAGTCTGTTAACCATCTGCCTTCAGTTCAGGTCACGATCTCAGGGTCCTGGGATAAAGGCCCGCGACAGGTTACCTGATTAGCAAGGAGGTCTGCTTCTCCCTCTCCCTCTGCGCCCCACCCCGAACTTGTGTGCTCTCTCTCTCTCAGTTAAATAAATAAAATCTTTAAAAATCGGCATTTTTGAAAGAATGGACAAATTGAGATAATTTTTGCAGTTGCACATCCAACTTGTAAAGAGTGCTGCTTTTTGCATGCCCCACTTTTGGAATACAGACTCACATTTTTCTTTGACTATAAGTGGAGAGATCTGTTACTAATCTTATAGAATTATAGAATATTTCAGATATATAAAATAGTCTTATACCATATATCAGAAATAACCTTAATTTTATTTGGTCTTCTAAGATGGATATCCTCTTTACCCAAAAAGAGCTTCGTAATTTAATTATGTAATATATATTTAAGAGTAAAAGAGTGTAAAGAGATAGGTTAAAAGTGACCTTAAACATGTAACCAACAGCTTGAAAAACATTAGGCTACAAGTTTTCTAGGATTCTGTAATGAGTCACCTATATTAACTGACCTATATATATAGAAGACAGTTTGCTATAACATGAACAGGATAATGCCACATACTTTAAATATAGTAGATGGAATAAAATCTTGCTAACTCAATTTCCTAAAATTTTTGGGATTTTTTAGAATTCTACAGATTTCAAAATGATGGAGTACAGGCAGAGTCAAGAGATATACCATTTTATTATAGAAAGCATAAGAAATAAAAGACATAGGAAGGATACCGAAATTTGTGAAAAGAGTAAGTGTACATAAGACAAACTGCTTTTCTTTACCTCAGCAAATAGATTAAGTATGTCAATACAATGTATTTGGTGAATGAATGTTAGGTTTTAAAATCTTAATTTCTATCCTTCACTAATTTCAAGGAATTTTAAGTAAATTTGACTACTATATTAAAAAAAATTCTTCCTTGATAATTTGCTCTAACTTGACTTTACTCAACATTAATTTGATGCCCAATAGAAAAAAGAGTGAAGGCATGATTATTCATGTACTAAATAAAGTGTGTTTAATTACAAATTTTAGTTACTGACCTCAAAACAATTATGGTACTCAGCTGAACGCAATTTTCTTTCTAATTACCTGAATAAATTACTGAGTTCACTTTACACTGCTTTTTTATTTCACTCTGCCTATTGTTTGCTCTTATACCTGTCAACATTTTGAAGATGCTATTCATTGGAGGCATTTTCTCTGATGGAAATGAATAGTTTGAAGTGATTTAATTCTGTTCTCTGACAAGTGATGAAATAGAAAATGACCATCACATTTTGGAGACCATTATTCTTTTCTTTTTCCTTTCTTTTTTTTTTTAAAGAAACATCCAGAAATGCTAAAAAAATTTTTTGAATGTCCAGCCAGAAACAAAACGACAAACTCATTTTCTTCTAGAAAATTCTAAAGTCACCTTCAGAATTGAAGTTTGGACACCTACATATGTTTTATTCAGTTAAAATATTTTAACATGTAATGGACACTTGACAAGTAATTTGGTGTTATTTTTTTCTAATAATATCCCTTTATAGGATTACGCTTTTGAAGCAGTATTGTTATCTATACTCATCTCTAAGATCCTTGACTCATCAGATAAAAAATCTTATTTTAGAGCAGTATATGTTTTTTTTCTTAATGTTCTTTCAATTATATTGAACTGGAGGGAAGAAGAAATGAGAACAGGTTTCAGTGTTTAAATGGCCATTTCCTACAAAGACTCTATGTCATAATTTTCTTAGGTAATAAAAGAAGTTAAGTTCATGGTAAATACATTTGAGTTTAGATAGTTAATGTACAATGTAAAGTTAAAATGATTTTACTGATCAGAATAACTTGGCTATAAATTTCACATCTATCTTTCTATATGGTTGTATATATGTGTATGTGTGTGTGTATTGTGTGTATATGTGTGTGTATGTATATGTATATGTGTGTGTATATGTGTGTGTGTGTGTGTGTGTATATTTAACCTGGGTTATTACTAAACATTTTCATCCTAAGTGAGATAAAACACATAGGTAAATATTTCCCCTACTTTTTCTGAAGAGGATTTTAGAAGAAAATAAGAAAATAAGGCAAATGTCAAACTCCTGAGGGTAATGAATAAAGAGTCAAAGGTCTGCTCCTGATGGACAAAATGGAGCATCAGAAAGACCTAAGTCCTGATTTCAGAATAAAATGAATGTCATAGATAGGTGATGATATCCTGAGACTCAACTCAGTCCTCATGTGTGAAAATTCAAATCATAATCCTAAAGGAGCCTGTGTCACTGTATCTGTGCCTAGCCATAACCATATGGTGGAAAATTCTGGACTGAGAAAGGATCTAACCCTGAAGGATAGGAAAAAGGTAGGACAAAAGAAGGGTAAGTAGGCCGGTTTTAATATACTGACAACAGATTGAACTCTTTTCCCTTTTTAAAATTTCTGGCTTTAAAGAATGCTTAATTTAAGCATTATTTACTATAATCAAGACATGGAAACAACCTGTGCCCATTGATAATTAAATGGATAAAGAATTTGTGGTACATACGTAGGGTGGAATATTATTTAACCAAAAAAAATAAGGAAATCCTTCAATGTGGGACAGCATGGATGGGCCTTAAAGACATTATGCTAATGAAATAAGTCAGACAGAGAACATCAAATCCTTTATGATCTTACTTATATGTAGAATCTAAATAAACAAACAACCCAAATACATGAACAAGAGATCAAATTTGTGGCTACCAGAGGCAAAGGGTGAGGAGAGGGTAATCAGAGGAAGGTGGTCAAAAAGTAAAAACTTCCAGTTATAAGATAAATAAAAACTAGAGATATAATGTGTAAAATTATAACTATAGTTAACACTGCCATTTGATAAATAGGAAAGTTTTTTTTTTTAAAGATTTTATTTATTTATTTGACAGACAGAGATCACAAGCAGAGAGAGGGGGGGAAGCAGGCTCCCCACTGAGCAGAGAGCCCAATGCGGGGCTCGATCCCAGGACCCTGGGATCATGACCTGAGCTGAAAGCAGAGGCTTTAACCCACTGAGCCACCCAGGCACCCCTACATAGGAAAGTTTTTAAGAATGTAAATCCTAGGCGTTCTTATGCAAAAAGAGTATTTTTTCCTTCTTTCTTCTCTTTTTTTTTTTTTTTTGTTTTCTTATATCTATATGATTGATGGATGTTTGCTAAACTTATCATGGTAATCATTTCACAATATATATGAACAATCATGCTGTACTCCTTAAACTTATATAGGGCTATATGTCAATTATTTCCCAAATAAACTGGAAACATTTTGATTAGAAATTTTAAAAAATAAATTTTAAATATAATGCTTAACTTATGTGGATCATATGGGTAATGTAAGAAAATCTAATCTCTATTTTTAACTTAAGCTTTTAAAACTTCAGCTGTGTCAGTCTTTAAAATTGTAATTCAATACTTTAGAAATGCAAATTTTAAAAAAATCAGTTATAATAAATAAAAGACCTAATTCAGACCCATCATTTTAAAAAGAAGAGAGAGAAATTAAAATCAAAATCAGAACAAAATCAGAAGTCAGAACAATCCATGTGATGATGTTGAACATAGGATTATTTATTATTATTATTATTAATAATTTTTTAAAGATTTATGTATTTTAGAGAGTGAGGATGAGAGAAAGAAAGTGCAAGAGGGGATAAAAGCAGAGGAAGAAGGAGATAATCTCAAGCAGACACCCTGTTGAGCACAGAGCTCCATGTGGGGCTTGATCTCATGACCCTGTGATTATGACCTGAGCCAAAATCACCACTCAGTTGCCCCAGGATTATTTATTTTAAAAAAAGAACATTGCTCTGAGCAATCAAAGTTATCAACAATAGAAATCAGTAAGAACATCACATATGGTACAGCCATACCATGAAAATAAATGCAAATTAGAAAAACATGATTTAATCATATTTGAACATTATCAGAATATGATGTTAAGAAAAAAATCAGAAAATACTAAACACAGAATAAAATAGAATTCTAAAGAAACATAGTATTTTGAACTTTTAAAATATACTTCAAGGGCCACCTGGGTGGCTCAGTTGGTTCAACCTCCAAGACTTGATTTTGGCTCAGGTCATGATCTCAACTTAGTGAGATTGAGCCCTGGTGTTGGGCTCCATGCTGGGCATGAAGCCTGCTTAAGAGTCTCTCTCTGTGCCCCCCATCCCCGCTCCTACTCATTCTCTCTAAATAAAATAATTAAAATAAAATAAAATAAAATACACTTTCAAATTTTAAAATAGATTTAAGTTTACAGAAAAGCTGTGAAGACAGCACATGCTCCATGACAAGTTTGTCCAATTATTAACACCTTACTTTAGTATGGTTATGTTGTTATAGCTAATGCAACAATATTGATGTCTTATTACTAAATAAACTCCATATTTCATTCATATTTACTTACTTTTTATTTTATTTATTTATTTTTTCTGTTGCAGGACCCCATCTAAGTACCACATTACACCTAGTTCTCCTATGTCTTCAGGATCCTTTAAGCTGTGACCATTTCTTAGACTTTCCTTGTTTTTAATGATTTTGACAGTTTTGAGTAATACTCAGGAATATTTAGACTATGCCTTAATTAAGATTCATCTAGTATTTATATTGTGATTAAATTTAAGTTATACGTTTTTTGAGAGGTAGACCACAGAGATAAAACACGAGTTTCCATCCTGTCATATCAAGAATACACATTATCATCATAACATCACTGTTGATGTTGCCCCTGATCACTTGGCTGAGGTAGTAGTTATCAGGTTGTTCACTACAAAGTTACTCTCCTTTTTCCTCCCTTTCCATTCTGTACACATTGGAAGGAAAACATTCTGCATAGACCATATTTTAATCATGGGGAGTTATGCTTCTTTTTCTTGAGGCAGAATATTTTCTTTTGTTTTTTTTTAAAGATTTTATTTATTTATTTGATAGAGAGAGAGATCACAAATAGGCAGAGAGGTAGGCAGAGAAAGAGGAGGAAGCAGGCTCCCCACTGAGCAGAGAGCCTGATGTGGGGCTTGATCCCAGGACTCTGGGATCATGACCTGAGCTGAAGGCAGAGGCTTAACCCACTGAGCCACCCAGGCACCTCAAGGCAGAATATTTTCATAAATTATTTGGAATTCTTGTGTATGTGAGATCTGTCTATTCTCCCTCACTTATTTATTTTTCAATTGTTTATTTATATCACACCATTGTTTTTGAAAAACTATCTTCTACTCATAGGATTATGAGGGATTTTTCTCGTTTGGCATTTTTCAAGTTTTTATGATGAGCCTGCAAAATTTTGTGTTTCTGAAGTTTTAATTTTTCTTTTATATCTTATGCATAAACATGAAGAAGTAGAGAGTTAAAGGCACTATCATAACATTTACTTTGTTCCTGGAATCTGATTCAGGTATCTTTACCCAAATCATTAATTAGAACATGCCTCCTCTTATACTCTTCTCTCTTCTGGGGCCATGGTGAATTCATCCTTAAATGTTTTGCTCAGTTCAATTCCAGAGATTAAAAACAGGGATGCATAGTAAATAACACTTGATTAAAAAACGAAAAACAAAACAAAACACTTTTACTTGTGTGCTTTTGTTGATTTATACATCTTACTCCTGCCAATGCTAATCTCATCTTCAGTTAATATAAATTTTATAAAAATGTGCTTCCTGCTTGTAGGCCATGATATTATTTCTGTTTGGAATACTGCTTTTTTGAAAGAAAAAATAATTAATATATGCATGCTATTTTTAATGAGAGAAATGCCCAGAATGTACTAAATAAACATTTTCCAAAGACTCCCAAAAAATACATGAGCATTGCCACACAGCACATGACCACATAGCTAGTCATCAAAAATCAATATATACTACATGCCTTTCTTATGATCAAGTTTCTTTTTCCTAGTCTTACTGTAAAGTTTTCTTTGGTTGCATATGTTTGTGGAATGTATTAAACAAGGTTGGGAAAAGTACAGGAATAAAAGGCTTTGCTCTTTGTCTCTACTGCCTTGAAGACACTTTTTTTTTTCTCCAGCCTGGATCTTTCTTATATTAAAATTATGTAATCAAAAAATTCAAGACGTTACCTATGTATATTCACATGACACATTCCAGAGATTTTGCAGTGCATTTTAAAGTCTTATCCTAGTACAGATTTTCCATTCTTTCTAGCATGATCTGAAAATTCCATGGAGGAGCAATGGGAAGGTCTTTCTTTTTCCACTATTTCTCCACTTATCTTTCCCCATTCTCTTCTTCTGCCTCTTCCTTTCTTCCTTCCCTCCTCTTTTCATTTCACTCCCCTCTTCCCTCTCCCTCCTCTTTTTCCCCCTCACTACTTTTTCCTTCTCCTTCTCCTCTAATGGCTATGCTGCTACTCTGGTGGTTGTTCTAGGGGTGAGGTGGGAGAAGAAACAAGGGGTTAAAATACCTTTTGGAAGTACTGCTGTTGAAATATAATATTGGTGGTTTCTGTGTTGTAGATACAAACTTTATAAATCTTTTTCCTTTTGTTGGCTTGCATGACTTCATTAAGGATACTCTTTCCTAAGAAGGTGCGCCATTTTTGATGTTCTTGAAGAGGGCGATGGTCTTGAAAACTGATTCCTTCTTATTTTCTCCTTGTTCCTGCATTTCGTGGTACACCAGCACAGAGATACTCTGTCACTTAGTTACCTTGTCCTGACAGAATCATCTAGAATAAGGCCTCTTTAATATAGCTATAATCTAAATGTTTCTGCAGGAAACCTAAGTGAAACAGGCATGCTCTCACACTAACCAGTCTTGCATCTCTATCCAGCCTTTTTTATTCTGGCCTAGCTAATATACCATGATCAAAGCACATATCCCATAATCATGTTTTATAATGCAGTTTATCACCTGAGCAGTCCAGATATAGTAATATCATTTCCTAGAATTAGAATATAATGTGGTTTATACAATATTGGCATGGAACTGTTAAGCATTAACATAAACAGCCAAAGCAGGATACTCCTCATCATATGATTAAAGCTTTAAGTTATTCACAAAAGGAATGGAATGTATAAACTTCCACATAGTTTACAATACACAATCCAGAAGTCATAGAAAAAAATATCAGATGGAGAAAGAGAAGGTAGGGACACACAAGTACAGGGAAAATCTACTCCTAGGTAATAGAAAATAAAAGTACAAATTTAGCTCTGTAAGAGAGTAGTTACTTTTAAATATAGTTGATAAACACTAATATTTAACATCAAAACCTCAAAAACTCATCTACTTAAAGACAGAGAATTCTATTTTTGAATGTTTTATTGAACAAATTTGAATACATTATTTAAATTTAACTTGTATACTTGTGTTACTTTGATAAATTTATATACTGTAATATGACTGCTGTTATAGTGATATTTATCACATTACAAAATTGTGATGTAATAGCATTGTTTATATTAAAGATCAAGTATTCTTCATAAATAATGGAATCTCTATTCAAAGTCCAAATTTTGCTGAAAATCAATTTTAGTTTGGCACCATAATCATAGCGCATTTAAATACATTGATTAATATCACTCTATTCTATCATGAGTTATATATCTAATTTTAATTGCATAAATACTATCACTTATTTCTTCTTAAATTTAAAACAAAGATTTCAAAATAGCTCTTGTGATTATATTATAATAAATTAATTTCCTTACATATGTTATTTTCTGATTTATTTTTTTCTTGTATACCTATTTTTTCTCCAGCCTGGATCTTTCTTATATTAAAATTATGTAGTCAAAAAATTAAGTCTTAGGATATACCGCAGAAGGCCAAGAAAAATGAATGTATGGTTTAGATATTTTATTTTCTATCTTTTCTTTTTTTTCACTTTGAGATACTCTCTGTAAGTGTTTAAGGCATTTATTGTCATGATTGATAGCCCATCAATGTGTCCTTCTAGTAAAATTCAACAAAGCACAGTAATTGAGGGTCTAATTCTAACCAAGTAATTTCACCAGGTAAGTATTTATTGTGCATTTAATATGCACTATCAATTGTTCTAAAACCTGAGACTATAAAGATAAACAAGACTTTGTTCTAAACAAAGAGAGAGTTACAGCCTAAAGGGGAATGAAATAGGCTTGTACTTCTTCCTGATATTTTTGTTCATTATTTTCTTCATTAAAGGATTCCTCGATAACTCTCCATACTGAGTTAGTTCATAGAAGTAATCCAGAGGTGAATTAGAAGGTAATTAGCTAGCTAAGTCTCATTTCTGTTGTTCTTTGTGGTATCATCCTTGTTACAAGTCAGAATAGAACCTTGCAGTCCAGGCCTACTCATTGAAGAAAATTTGTGTTTATTACTATTTTTTTTTGTAGCCTCAGAATTCAACATAGGTCTTAGCAAAACTTAAATGCTCAATATTTCTTAAATTGCTAAGTTAAAACATAAATTAAACTTTGCAGGTATTGCTTTCCTGATATCTCTTGAACCTATTTGGAAATTATGAAATTTCATTGCCTGTGTTTGTCTGGACCTCAGTTGCATAGTAATAATATTTCAGACAGTCTGTCAGACACTTGTTTCCCATACTTTACCTTTCAATTTTTTTGGTGTGCCCTACTTCAATAATGTATGTAATTTTAGTTCTTTGCACCTTCCCATTTTCCTATTCTGAATATGAGCAACTGAATATCCCCCATTAATATTATAGGATGCCAGGAAATTACACATGCACATCATGATAATGCTAATAATGACAGTATAGTTGCTAACTTAGGAGAGAAGAATGTGTACTAGTCATGCCGGAAGGGGTCATAGAAAATTTCATAAAAGCGATAATCTTTTGAGGTCCAGAAAGGAAATTTCCCCGTTGGTTAAGAGAGCAGTAGTTAGCTTTATTGTAAGGAGAAACTCAAGAATGCAGAGGTGCATGAAAAATGTAAGTATGATGAGGTAACAAGAATGTTTTATATGGTTATACTGTGGAGATAACGCAAGAGAGTATGAGGTGGGACCATATTCGACTAAGACTATGAAGAACTTAGGGTGTAAAATGATAACAGATTTGAACTTTATTCTCTGACAAATGCTTTTATTATGTGAGATTAAAAGGATCATATATATGTTTTAGAAAGAGAGCATTGGTATAACTCTGATGCTAGATCTGAGGAAAAAGAGCAAAGAGTCAATGAAAGCACTTAAAGCAGGACACTGCCTGAGAATAAACCACGACTCCCATAGGCCTGAATAAGAAAATGTTAGAAAAAATATAATAAAATAATATTTAGTTCCTTCTGTGGGAAGTATGTAAAAGAAAAGTGTTATGTGTTCTTTTATTAAAAAAGTGAGTTTCATGTACCAAGCAAAGCACTATATTTTATAGCTAGAGCAACAGATAAAAGTGACCAAAATTCTTGGTCATAATGTGCTTTATTTCTAGCAGGACAGACAAGCATTAAAAAAATTGCAAAATAAATAAAGTATGAAAAATGATGATAAGAACTCTGAAGAAATTTAGGGAAGAAAGAAGATGGGAAAAGAGTAGTAGGAATTTTAAATGCAAAGCCTTTGTATGACCTGAATTTGAGGGAAAGATTCTTGCAGATCCCTGTGGAAGAACATTCCAGACAGAGGGAAAGGCAAGTACAAAGGTTGTTACTTGAATAGAGCAGAGGGAATGAGCAGGGAAGAAGTAAACAATGAAGGCAGAAGGTAAAAATGTATAAAAGATGTTTCTGTGAGGTCAGATTACCTTTAACTGAGTTGCAGAACCAAAAGCAGTTCTTCCTCCGCAGGTATCTTTTAAGTTGAACTTTGTACAGGTTTGGGTTTCCTGAAGAAAACCTAGGAGAACCATACACTGAACTAATGAAGGTTTGACTAGGTGGTTCAGAAGGCAGAACAGGGACACAGAGTAAGAGGAACCGTATAAAGAATCTGAAAAAGATCAGTCCAAAAGTCAGAAAAAAATGAAGGAAAAAGCAAAAAAGGAGAGTTTTTAAAAAGTAGATTGTGGGGGCGTCTGGGTGGCTCAGTGGGTTAAAGCCTCTGCCTTCAGCTCAGGTCATAATCCCAGGGTCCTAGGATCGAGCCCCACATCGGGCTGTCTGCTCAGCAGGGAGCCTGCTTCCTCCTCTCTCTCTGCCTGCCTCTCTGCCTACTTGTGAACTCTATCAAATAAATAAATAAAATCTTTAAAAAAAAAAAAGTAGATTGTGAAAATGCTTCTTGAGAAATCATGTAGGTAAAAACTGAGTGGAGATCACTTTACCTGGTGATTAGGAGATTGTGAGTAACCTAAACAAGAACACTTTTAATGGTACAGTAGAGTGAGGAACATATTACACAGGTCTGTGGAATGTGTGGAAGGGAGTGCTGGGAATGGCCAGCAATCCCTATATGAGGAATGAAAGATTATTCCACAGTTCACTGTGAAAGAGAGGAGAAGGCAAGGGGGTCAATGCTCAGAGTCAATTCCCAGGTCAGTTCTCTTCTTTGCTCCTGCTTTTATTGGTCCTTCAGGATAATCACAAATCCTTACCACTGTGTCTCAAGCATGTAATGTGTCACAAGGGGTCTTACTGGAACTAGGAGGATAGGAGGAGCTGTTTACAGTGAAGATAGGAGAGGCTAATCTGTGTGTTCTGTGAGGGCTGCTAAACATAGCCCAAGGGACAATGCATACATCTCTTAGATCACAGGGTGTCTGTTTGGGCTAAGAAAGCTTTGGGGAAGGCAACTCCCTATGGCATTCCTATAGCAGATGGTTAGCAGGCCTCCGCATTCCAAAGGTCCTTCTTAGAAACCTTCCATTGCCCCCAGCAGCCTCTGTGTTACATTTTAGCAAACCAGGTATTCTGGATGATTTCATGCCCTACATTAACACCAACAAGGGAGGGCAATAAAGGACGATTAAGGGCTGAGCAGTTTTGTTTGTAAACACATAGAGAAAGTTGCCCTTTTTTAAAAATCATTTCAAAATGACATTTGGTTACACAGAGTTTTGTGTAATTCAAAAATTTTTAATTACCTGATGCTATTCAAATTCAAATTTAATTCAAGAAACTTTAATGAACCATTAACTTATTATCTTGTGCTGGAATTAACTAGAATGGAGTCTAGTGATCTGGCAGAGTAGAAAGAACATGTGATCTCAAGTTAAAAGGTGAGATTTCAAAGGTGAGTCTGTTAAATGATATTCAGCCAAGTGTTGAATGTCTTTGATACATAATCAGCAGATTTAAAATACTACATATATGTATTCACAGATTTAATAAATTAAGTATAATATATTCACACATTTAATCTACATAATAGAGTTTGAGGCAGACAGTCTTAGCACACTTGATATTTATATTTAATATAAATTTATTTATATTTAATGTAAATTTATTTATATGAATATAATATATATTTATTTATATAAATTTTAAATATATGAAATACATATTTAATACATATATTAAAAACAGCACCCATGCTTACAAATGTTGGTTCTTGTTATGATTAGCAGCAGTAAATTTTAGAGAAGTTGAATTTGAGACTCAGAATCCAGTGAATGGCAACTTATATCTTATGATTTTAAGCAAGTTATACTTTCTGAATCACAAACATAGTATCTGTAAGTAAGTATAAAAAACATAAAGTCAGCCAACCTGAAAGTATATAACTTTTTCCCCATTTTTGACCAATTTTACTATCTTTAAAATATAAAAACAAAAAATACAAGTGATTTTTGAGTTGTCTGTTATGCAAGAAATTTTCTTTGTGAACTGTGAAACAATATATTTCTATAAAGTATTCTATGCTTTACGTGTCTTCATTGCAGTGATATTTTTATGTAATTAGATTTTACCTGTAACTGGCATATATTAATATATTTTTCATATTCATAATGTTGGAATATATTTGTTGTATTTATATATATTAATTATATATATTCAATGCATATATTCTGATTCTAAAGAAATATTTTAATAGTTCTGAATTGGTTTCTGTTACAAATAGAGAACCTTTGATTTTCCTCATGAAATCATTTTTCATAACTTTTGGATTGAATACCTTATATTACTTAAATGTTGCCCTTTGAAATTACTTCTGATTCTTTTAATATCAAAAAGAGAAGGAGAGATACTAAAACATAAACACAGTACCAACTTTAGGGGATTCCAGCATGAGATTTCATGGTATAGTATGTTAACCCATCACTTATTTGTGCTTAAGCTTTCTTAGCTTCTGCTTAAAAAGAAAAGGTCAGATTCACATTGCTGATATTCAAGCATATGGATCTCTGGCACTCTCCTTTTACAGCAGAATATAGTTCAAATGAACTCACTTTTTCAATAAAACATCACTTACATTGTCTATATACTTGGCATTCAGAAGATAAAAATCTTTTTTGGCTAATGACAATAAAATTCTTGTGGATATTTTTCCCCTAAATTTCAACTTAATAATGTACTCAACTGTTATTATCAAAAGCTTGGTTGAGGAGTATAAAAGATTGCATCAGAGTAGAAGGACTCTAGGCTAACTTCATCCCATTAATATAATTCTTGAATCATTCTAAATACCCCAGAAATTGACCTGAAGACTGACAGAACAAATTCCACAACTAAGGAGAGAGAGGAGGCCACATTGAAGAAGGTAGGAAATATGAATATGGTTTAGGTGGTTTAGGGAGAAATGGATTGTGGGTGCTGTGGAGGGGAGGGAACTGTGGTCATGGAGAAAAGGGAGAGAGAGAGAGAGAGAGGGAGAAACACACAAGGGAATTCACGGGGAGAACATTTCTCGTAGCTACTGGCTAGTGAGGCTTAAATCCTAGAGTCTTAAAGGTCCTGGTCTTTGCTAGAATAGAGCCTGGAGAACAGTGTATTTTTCTTGGGGAGAAGGTAGGCAAACAATTCAGGATCAGATATAATGGAGACAGTAATCCAAAGAGCACTGGGGCACACAGTGGGGAGATTATTTTCTCTTCTCAGAGCATTCCCCAAGAAGCCGTGCTCACAGAGACTCCTCTGCAGGAACAAAGGAGCTGGCCAGCATAATTTCCTCCCCTGCCCTTCAGCATAAACACAGAGCCACCTGTGGGAAGCTGCACAGCACTGACTCTGGCTGCCTAACTTGCTTACACCAAGCCCTAGCCCCTGTGCTCTGGTGGTACCGCCCTCAGTTACTCTTGCCTCAGTCCCAGTGACCCCTCACCCAGAAAATTCACACAAAGCCCTGCCCACCCCATGTCTCCAGAACAGAGAGTTTTGCAAGGATTCAGTTCCAGTGGAGATGGTGCAGGTCTCATTTCACAGAAAGACCAGAGCACACCTAGTTAAAACTCATATATTCAGTTCAGGGACCAAACACTGCCTATAGCAGGCAAGGAGAACCTCTGCAGACCACTGGCCTGAAAGGATAGAGTACCCAGAGCACAACAGCATGATCTAGAAAGCAAACTGATGGAAAGGAATAAAGCTGAACAAAAAACAGAAAGAAATATTGTACAAAATGAGAATAGACTTAGGGAAGTCACTGACTCCATCAAACATAATAACATCTATATTATAAAAGCCTCAAAAGAAGAGAGAGAAGAGGGCAGAAAATTTAATTGAAGAAATAATAGCTGAAAACCTTCCTAATCTGGGGAAGAAAACAGACATCCAGATACAGAAGGCATAGAGAACTCCCATCAAAATCAACAAAAGCAAGTCCACGTCAAGATATATTGCAATTAAATTTGCAAAATATAGTGATAAAGAAAACAAATCTTAAAAGTAGCAAGACCAAAGAAGTTCTTAACTTACAAGGGAAAACCCATAAGGTTAGCAGAAAATTGGCAAACCAGAAGAGAGTGGCATGATATATTCAAAGTGCTGAATGGTAAAAATCTTCAGCCAGGAATACTCTATCCAGCAAGGCTATCATTCAGAATAAAAGGAGAGATACAGAGCTTCCCAGACAAAAACAAACAAAACAAAATGAAACGAATCAAAACAACTAAAGGAGTTCATGACCAATAAACCAACACTGCAAGAAATATTAAAGGAGACTCTGCTAGTAGAAAGAAGAGACCAAAAGTGACAATATAAAGAAAGGAAATACAAAAGTAGTAGAAATGAATATTTCTGAGGTGCCTGGGTGGCTCATTCAGTTAACTGTCTGCCTTCAGCTCAGGTCATGATCCCAGGTTCCTGGGACTGAGCCCCACATTGGGCTCCTTAGTCACTGGAGAGCTGACTACTCCCACTCCCTCTGCCTGTCACTCTGCCTACTAGTGCTCTCTCTCATTCTCTCTGTCAAATAAACATATAAGTCATCTTTAAAAACTTTTTAAAAAGATTTTATTTATTTATTTGACAGAGAGTGATCACAAGTAGGCAGAGAGGCAGGCAGAGAGAGAGGGGGAAGCAGGCTCCCTGCCAAGCAGAGAACCTGATGCGGGTCTCAATCCCAGGACCCTGAGATCATGACCTGAGCCAAACGCAGAGGCTTAACCCACTGAGCTACCCAGGCACCCCTTAAAGACTTTTTAAAAAAATAAACATATTAAACATAAAAAGTGAGCATTTCTGTAAAAATCACTCAAGTGACTGAGTCAAGGAACTCACCAACAAACAAACACAAAAGATATAAAATATAGTAACATTACTTAAACTGTGGGGAGGAGAGGAGAAAAGCATGAGTTAAAACTTAATCCTTAAATAGTTTATTATAGACTGCTTTTTGCAGAGAAGGTTATATACAAACCACTGGCAACCACATATCTAAAACCACTAAGAAAAATTCAAAGAGCAAAGAAAGAGAAATCCAAAAATATTTTCTTGCATTAAGACATAGGTGTTCTTAAGTGTATGTGTAGAAGCATATGGGAACCATGAGATTATCTCATTGAAAATATACCGTGCTTAAACCATCCTTTAAATAATCTTTCTTTATTTACATTGTAAGTGTTTTGAAACTTGGGTAGGGAAGGTCATGGGAAAAGCCATATGCTTTAGTGCTTGAGGTGAAACCCTGTGAATAAAGTGTGTTTCAAGTAACATCTTGAATTTTAAAAAGAAAGAAAGAAAGACAATAAATCAGCAAAATGTGAGAGAAAGACAAGAAAGGATCAGAGAAAATATCTAGAAATGACCACAAAACAAGTAATGAAGTGGCAATAAGTGCATATTTATCTATAATTACTGGGAATGTAAATGGACTAAATGCTGCAATCAAAAGACACATGGGTCAGAATGGATAAAAAACAAAAACAAAAACAAACAAACAAACAAAAAACAAGTTCCACCTATACGCTGCCTACAAGAGACTCAGTTTAGACCTTAAGACATCTACAGATTGAAAGTGAAGGGATGAATGAATATTTATCATGGAAATGGAGATAAAAAAAAAAACGAATAGATGGGAGGCAAGATGGTAGAAAAGTAGGGGATCTCATTTCATCTGGACCCTTGAATTTAGCCAGCTAACTATTTGATCATTCTGAATACCTATGAATTCAACCTGAGATGTAAAGGAAAGAGCTGCTGGAACTCCACAGATAGAAAAGCAATAATTTCTTACAGGGCAGGAGGTATGGAGAAGTGAACCTGAGGGGATATATCAGAACATAAATGGTGAGGGGAGGGATACTATATAAGCCTGCTATTGGAAAATTATATAGCCCTGGAGTGCAAAATTAGAACCTTTAGAGGTCTGCTCCAGTGAAAGACATCCATCCCTGAAAGACACTCAGATGGTAAAGCAGGGCAGAATCCTAGGTCTGACAGTGGTTTCAAGATCCTTTTGGTCAGAAAAGAAAGGTGGCACCTGACCCAGCAGAGTTTCCAAGCATTGGAGTGGGAAAACTAGTTATTGTCATTGAGCCTGGAATGGTGTTTTTAGCTTGGTTTGCCATTAACCACGATCTGGTGACACTCTTCATGTGGGGGTTCTGCAAAGGGCAGAAATATGGCAACACTCTGTGTTCCCCCAGGATGGCTGGTGCTGGCACACACCACAGGAGTCTGCAGAGTTTGACACACTCAAAAGGGAAGATGGCTTATCCTTGGGGGTTTAGTGAAGAAAAGAGACTGTGATCTTTCAGCTCCAGGGATAGAGATGGAGGTGTGGCCATTTTTACTTTCATCCTCTAAAGAGGCATGGAAAGATCTCAGGGAACAAAAACCACATAGAGCAACCAGAAGCAGCTTACACTGAGCCCAGCCCCTGGCAAGGGGTGGTACAACTCTGCCCAGGCAAAGCCACCTGAGAATCAGTGCATCAGGCCACTTCCCCAGAAGACTAGCTGAAACAACAGGGGAACATCAAGTTTATGAAATACAGAGGACTACAAAACTTCAGCAAAAGGGGGAATAGTAAATAGAATTTGAGGGTTTTTTCCTCATTTTTTTACAGCATAAAATTTTGTGTGTTTTTTTCTTTTTAACTAATTTCTTATTTTATCAACTCTTTGTTTTTATATCTTTTTTTAACCTTTCATTTTTTACATTCACATTTTATAGATATACTCTTCATTTTTGGCTTCCTTTCACTATATTCAATTTTATTTTTGTGAGATTTTAGTTTTGCTTTCTTTACAAATTTGGGATTTGGTGTCTTCTAACAAACAGACCAAAACATACTCAGGACCAAATGGATCACCCTGTTTTATCCACCTGAGAAATTATATTCTCTTTCCCACCCCTTTTTTCTTTTCTTGTTTGGTTTCTGATCTATTCAGACTTGTCTAATGTGTATTTTGCTTGGGTCATGGTTGATATATTTGATTTTATTCTCTCATTCATCCATTCCTCTTTGGGAAAAATGACTAGAAAGAGAAATTCACAACAAA
Source organism: Mellivora capensis (assembly GCA_004024625.1). Lineage (NCBI taxonomy): Eukaryota > Metazoa > Chordata > Mammalia > Carnivora > Mustelidae > Mellivora > Mellivora capensis. The sequence continues at coordinate 50,932 of PISX010006454.1, forward strand.
AGGAAGAACCAGAGGTAGTAGTACTCTCTGCCACAGGTCTGATATGGACATAAGTAAAATGTCAGAGCTGGAATTCAGGATAACAATTATAAAGTTACGAGCTGGGCTTGAAAAAAGCAAAAAGACACTAGAGAATCTCTTCGTGCAGAAATAAAATCTAATCAGGCCCAAAGTAAAAATGCTTTAACACAGAGGCAGTCTAAACTGTATGCTCTAATAGCTAGGGCAAATGAGGCAGAAGAGAGAGTCAGGGACATAGAAGACAAGTTGATGAAAAGGAAGGAAGCTGAAAAAAGAGAGACAACTAATGGACCACGAGGGGAGGTTTTGAGAAATTGATGATACCATAAAGCAAAACAATATTAGAATTATTGGGGTTCCTGAGGAAGAAGAAAGAGAGGGACATAAGGTATATCTGAGCAAATCATAGCTGGGAACTTCCTTAATCTAGGAAAGGAAACAGGTATTCACATCCAAGAGCTAGAGAGGACCACTCTCGAAATCAGTAAAAATAGATCAACACCCCAATATATAATAGTGAAGCTTTCAAATCTCAGAAATAAAAACAAAACACTGAAAGCAGCTCGAGACAGGAGGTTCTTAACCTACAGAGTTGGAAATATCAGGTTGGCACCAGACCTATCCACAGAAACCTGAAAAGCAAGAAAGGGCTGGCATGATATATTCAGGGTACTAAATAAGAAAATCATGCAGCAAAGAATACTTTATCCAGCAAGGCTCTCATTCAGAATGGAAGGAGAGATAAAGAGCTTCCAAGACAAGCAGAAATTAAAATAATTTGTGACCACTAAACCATCCCTGCATGAAATATTAAAGGCGATCCTGTAAGCAAAGAGAGAGCCTGAGTAACATAGACCAGAAAAGAACAGAGGCAATCCTCTTTGAGAGAGAAATAGTGATACAGAATATAGAATAGTGACTTTACAAGTAATACAATGGCACTAAATTAATATCTTTCAATATTATATTCAATATTATTTATCAAATAATATCTTTCAATATTATATATAAAATAATATCTTTCAATACAAATGGGCTAAATGATCCAATTAAAAGACACAGGGTATCAGATTGGGTAAAAAAAGCAAGACCCATCCATATGCTATCTACAAAAAAGTAAGACCCATCCATATGCTATCTACAAGAGACTCATTTTAGACTTAAATACACCTCCGGATTGAAAGTGAGGGGGTGGAGAACTATTTATCATGTTAAAGAACACTAAAGGAAAGATGGTGTAGCAATCCTTACATCAGACAAATTAGATTTTAAACCGAAAAAAATTTTTTTAGAAGATGGTGGAGAAGTAGCAGGCTGAGATGACATCAGGGAGCAGGAGATCAGCTAGATAGTTTATCAAACCATTCTGAACACCTACAATTCCAACAGGAAATTGAAGAGAAGAGAAGCAATTCTAGAAACAGAAAAATCGACCACTTTCTGAAAGGTAGGACCTGCAGAGAAGTGAATCCAAAGTGATGGGAAGATAGACTGCGGGGGAGGGGCCAGTTCCCGGCAAGCTGTAGAGCAATGGAGCACAAAATCAGAACTTTTAAAAGTCTGCTCCACTGAGGGACATCACTCCAGAGGGTAAGCCAGGGTAAAGCCTGTGTGGGGACAGCGGGGTCTCAGGTCCCACGGGGTCACAGAAGTATTGGGGGTATCTGAGTGTCACAGAGCTTGCAGGTAATAGAGCAGGAAGTCAGCTACAGAGACAGAGCTGAGGAGTGAGCTCTCAACTCTGGGTTACCTTAAACTGTGATCCATGGCATAGTCAGGCCACTGCTCTGTGAGCAGAGACACCACAAGATCCGGGGAGACCCTCCTGGAAGAGCGCAGGGATCTGCTGCATTTGGAGACTACAGGCAGAGCTGTGTGCCAGAGACAGAGATGCTTGGTCACAGGCTGGGTGAGCTCAGAGCGCAGCCGGAGGCCAGGGAGAAAGGAGTGATTGAGCGCTTTTCTCTGAGGGTGCACTGAGGAGTGGGGCCTCATGCTCTCGGCTCCTTCTGGTTGGCGACTGGGAGGCTGCCATTTTCATTCCTGTACTCCAGAGCCCTACGGAAAGCATTCAGGGAACAAAAGCTCCCGAAAACGAACCCGAGCAGGTTACTTAGCCCGGGCCCTGATAAGTGTGGTGCAATTCCGCCTCGGGCAAAGACACTTGAGAATCACTATAACAGGCCCCTCCCCCAGAAGATCAGCAAGACATCCAGCCAAGACCAAGTTCACTTACCAAGAACAGCGGAATTCCAGAGGAGGAGAAAGCAAAGCATGGAATTCATGGCTTTCTTCCCATGATTCTTTAGTCTTGCAAAGTTAATTAATTCTTTTTAATTTTATTTTTTCTTATGCTATTTTTTTTAAATTTTACTCTTTCATCTTTTAACGTTTTTAACTAGTTTATCTTAACAATAGCTTTCATTAAAAGAATGAAAAACATATATAAGGTAAACACAATGAAGGGATGGAATATGACTATAAAGATGAAAAAAATTAAGTTTCTAAAAAAGGAGTTGATAAGATAAGTTGGTTGAGAGAATAAAGAAAAAGAAAGTGGAGAGATTTTGCTTGGGCTGGAGACTAGAATAATGCCCTGTGCTAGATTTAGGGTATATTTTCATCTATTACAATAAGTTGCATCCCATATTTTTTTAGAAGAAAAAACCCTATGTGTATAAAAAAATAAAGTTAGATATAATGAAGGATAAAATATGACTATAATAATGAAGGTTCAAAAAACACCAAAGACACCTCCAGATTTAAAGTGAGGGGGTGGAAAAAAATTTACCATGCTAATGGACATCAAAAGAAACCTGAGGTGGCAATCCTTATATCAGATCAATTAGATTTTTAAGTCAAGGACCATAATAAGAGATGAGGAAGGGCACTATTTAATACTTAAAGGGTCTGTCCAACAAGAAGATCTAACAATTTTTAATATCTATGCCCCTAACATGGAAGCAGCCAACTATATAAACCAATTAATAACAAAATCAAAGAAATAGGGGCGCCTGGGTGGCTCACTGGGTTAAAGCCTCTCCCTCTGCCTTCAGCTCAGGTCATGATCCCAGGGTCCTGGGATCGAGCCCCACACTGGGCTCTCTGCTCAGCTGGGAGCCTGCTTCCTCCTCTCTCTCTGCCTGCCTCTCTGCCTTCTTGTGATCTCTGTCTGTCAAATAAATAAATAAAATCTTTTTAAAAAAATCAAAGAGACACATCGACAATAATAAAATAATATTAGAGGACTTTAACACCCCACTCACTGAAATGGACAGATCATCCAAGCAAAAGATCAACAAGGAAATAAAGGCCTTAAATGACACACTGGAGCAGATGGACATCACAGATATATTCAGAACATTCCATTCCAAAGCAACAGAATACACATTCTTCTCTAATGGACATGGAACATTCTTCAGAATAGATCACATCCTGGGTCATAAATCAGGTCTCAACTGGTATCAAAAGATTAGGATTATTCCCTGCATATTTTCAGACCACAATGCTCAATCACAAGAGGAAATTTGGAAAGAACCCAAATACATGGAGAGTAAATAGCATCCTTCTAAAGAATGAATGGGTCAACCAGGAAATTAAAGAAGAATTGAAAAAATTCATGGAAACAAATGATAATGAAAACACAATGGTTCAAAATCTGTGGGACACAGCAAAGGCAGTCCCAAGAGGAAAATATATAATGATACAAGACTTTCTCAAGAAACAAGAAAGGTCTCAAATACACAACCTAACCCTACACCTAAAGGAGCTGGAGAAAGAACAACAGATAAAGCCTAAACCCAGCAGGAGAAGAGAAATAATAAAGATCAGAGCAGAAATCAATGAAATAGAAACAAACAAACAAACAAAAAACAACAAAACTAGGAGCTGGTTCTTTGAAAGAATTAATAAGATTGATAAAACCCTGGCCGAACTTATCAAAAAGAAAAGAGAAAGGACCCAAATAAGTAAAATCATGAATGAAAGAAGAAAGATCACAACCAATACCAAAGAAATACAAACAATTATAAGAACATATTAGAAGCAACTATATGCCAGCAAATTTGACAAACTGGAAGAAATGGATACATTCCGAGAGAAATATAACCTACCACAACTGAACCAGGAAGAAATAGAAAACCTGAACAGACCCATAACCAGTATGGAGATTGAAACAGTCATCAAAAATTTCCCAAAAAACAAGACCCCAGGGCCAGACGGCTTCCCAGGGGAATTCTACCAAACATTTAAAGAAGAATTAATTCCTATTCTCCTGAAACTGTTTCAAAAAATAGAAATGGAAAGAAAACTTCCAAATTCATTTTATGAGGCCAGCATCACCTTGATCTCAAAACCAGACAAGGATCCCATCAAAAAAGAGAATTACAGACCAATATCCTTGATGAACAAAGATGCAAAAATTCTGACCAAAATACTACCCAATAGGATCCAAAAGTACATTAAAAGGATTATTCACCACAGCCAAGTGGGATTTGTTCCAGGGCTGCAAGGTTGGTTCAACATCTGCAAATCAATCAATGTGATACAATACATTAATAAAAGAAAGAACAAGAACCATATGATACTCTCAATAGATGCTAAAAAAGCGTTTGACAAAGTACAGCATCTTTTCCTGATCAAAACTCTGCAAAATGTAGGGATAGAGGGTACATACCTCAATATCATCAAAGCCATCTATGAAAAACTCATCAAAAATATCATACTCAGTGGAGAAAAACTGAGAGCTTTTCCGCTAAGGTCAGGAACATGGCAGGGATGTCCATTATCACCAGTGCTATTCAACATAGTACTAGAAAGTCCTAGCCTCCGCAATCAGAGAACAAAAAGAAATTAAAGGCATCCAAATTGGCAAAGAAGAAGTCAAACTATCACTCTTTGCAGATGATATGATACTATATGTGGAAAACCCAAAAGACTCCACTCCAAATCTGCTAGAACTTGTATAGGAATTCAGTAAAGTATCAGGATATAAAATCTATGCACAGAAATAAGTTGCATTTCTTTACACCGAAAACAAGACAGAAGAAAGAGAAATTAAGGAGTCAATCCCATTTACAATTGCACCCAAAATCATAAGATACCTAGGAATAAACCTAACCAAAGAGGCAAAGAATCTATACTCAGAAAACTATAAAGTACTCATGAAAGAAATTGAGGAAGACACAGAGAAATGGAAAAATGTTCCATGCTCATGGATTGGAAGAACAAATATTGTGAAAATGTCTATGCTCCCTAAAGCAATCTACACATTTAACGCAATCCCTATCAAAGTCCCACCCATTTTTTTTTTCAAAGAAATGGAACAAATCATCCTAAAATTTATATGGAACCAGAAAAGACCTCGAATAGCCAAAGGAATATTGAAAAAGAAAGCCAAAGTTGGTGGCATCACGATTCCGGACTTCAAGCTCTACTACAAAGCTGTCATCATCAAGACAGTATGGTACTGGCACAAAAACAGACACATAGATCAATGGAAGAGAATAGAGAGCCCAGAAATAGACCCTCAAGTCTATGGCCAACTAATCTTCGACAAAGCAGGAAAGAATGTCCAATGGAAAAAAGACAGTCTCTTCAACAAATGGTGTTGGGAAAATTGGACAGCCACATGCAGAAAAATGAAACTGGACCATTTCCTTAAACCACGTATGAAAATAGACTCAAAATGGATGAAGGACCTCAATGTGAAAAAAGAATTCATCAAAATCCTGGAGGAGAACACAGGCAGCAACCTCTTCTACCTCAGCTGCAGCAGCTTCTTTCTAGGAACATCACCCAAGGCAAGAGAAGCAAGGGGGAAAATGAACTATTGGGATTTCTTCAAGATCAAAAGCTTTTGCACAGCAAAGGAAACAGTTAACAAAACCAAAAGACAACTGACAGAATGGGCAAATATATAAACAAATGACATATCAGATAAAGGGCTAATATCCAAAATCTATAAAAAACTTATCAAACTCAACACTCAAAAACAAATAATCTAATCAAGAAATAGGCAGAGGACTGAACAGACATTTCGGCAAAGAAGACATCCAAAGTGCTCAACATCACTCAGCATCAGTGAAATTCAAATCAAAACCACAATGAGATACCACCTCATGCCAGTCAGAATGGCTAAAATTAACAAGTCAGGAAATGACAGAGGCTGGTGAAGATGAGGAGAAAAGGGAACCCTGCTACACTGTTGGTGGGAATGCAAGCTGGTGTAGCCACTCTGGAAAACAGCATGAAGGTTCCTCAAAATTTTGAAAATAGAGCTACTCTATGACCCAGCAGGAAAGAATCTAGATGTCCATCTACAGATGAATGGATCAAGAAGAGTTGGTATATATATATATATATATATATATATATATATATATAGGTCTATAGATCGATCTATCTATCTATATATAGTATTCCATTATTTATAATGGAATATTATGCAGCCATCAAAAGAAATGAAATCTTGCCATTTGCAACAACGTGGATGGAACTAGAGGGTATTATGCTTAGCAAAGTAAGTCAATCAGAGAAAGACAATTATCATATGATCTCCCTGATATGAGGAATTTGAGAGGCAAAGTAGGGAGTTTGGGGGGTAGGGAAGGAAAAAATGAAACAAGGTGGGATTGGCGGGGAGAAAAACCATAAGAGACTCTTAATTTCACAAAACAAACTGCGAGTTGCTGGGCATAGGGGGCATAGGGAGAGATGATGGGGTTATAGACATTGGGGAAGGTATGTGCTATGAAGTGTGTAAACCTGGCGATTCACAGACTTGTATCCTGGGGCTAATAATACATTATATGTTAATTTAAAACTTAAAAAAAAAGACTCTAGTAAGAGATGAAGAAGAATACTATATCATACTTAAAGGGTCTATCCAACAAGAAGATCTAACATTGTAAATATTTATGCTCCTAACTTGGGAGCAGCCAATTATATCAAGCAATTAATAACCAAATTAAAGAAACACATTGATAATAATACGATAATAGTAGGGAACTTCAATTCCCTACTCACAGCAATGGACAGATCATCTAAGCAGAAGATCAAGAAGGAAACAAGGGCTTTGAATGACATACTGGAGTAGATGGACTTCACGGTTATATACAGAGCATTCTATCCTAAAGCAACAGAATATACATTCTTCTTGAGTGCACATGGAACATTCTCCAGGATAAATCATATACTGGGTCACAGATCAGGTGTAAAATGATGCTAAAAACACTGGGATTATTCCCTGCATATATTCAGATCACAATGTTTTGAAACTTGAATTGAATCAAAAGAGGAAATTTGGAAAGAACTCAAACACCTGGAGATTAAAGAGCATGCTACTGAACAATGAACGGGTCAACCAGGAATGGACAAATATGAAAATGAAAACACAACTGTTCAATACCTTTTGGATACAGTAAAGGAAGTCCTAGGAAGGAAGTACATTCCAATACAAGCCTTTCACAAAAAATTAGAAAAGTCTCAAGTACACAAGCTAAACTTACACCTAAGGGAGCTGGAGAAACAGCAGCAGATAAAGCCTAAACCCAGCAGGAGAAGAGAAATAATAAAGGCTAAAGCAGAAATCAATAAAATAGAAACCAGAAGAACAGTAGAACAGGTTAATGAAACTAGAAGCTGGTTCTTAAAATAATTAATAAGATCAATAAACCCCTCACCAGATTTACCAAAACAAAAGAGAAATAACCCAAATTAATAAAATTATGAACAAGAGAGGAGATATCAGGACCAATGTCAAGGAAATAGAAAGAATTTTAAGACCATATTATTAGTAACTACATGCCAATAAAGTGGACAATCTGGAAGAAATGGATGCATTCCTGGAAACTTATAAACTACCAAAACTGAAACAGGAAGAAATAGAAAACCTGAACAGACCCATAATCAGCAAGGAAATTGAAACAGTAATCAAGAATCTCCCAAGAGGGCGCCTGGGTGGCTAAAGCCTCTGCCTTTGGGTCAGGTCATTATCCCAGGGTCCTGGGATCAAGCCCCACATCCGGCTCTCTGCTCAGCAGGGAGCCTGCTTTCTCCCACTCTGCCTGCCGCTCTGCCTACTTGTGATCTCTGTCTGTCAAATAAAGAAATAAAATCTTAAAAAAAAAAAATTTCCCAAGAAAGAAGAGTTCAGGGCCAGATCACTTCCCAGAGGAAATCTACCACACATTTAAAGAAGAACTAATATCTATTCTTCTGAAGCTGTTTCAAAAAATAGAAATGGAAGAAAAACTTCCAAACTCTTTCTGTAAGGTCACCATTACCTTGATTCCAAAACCAGACAAAGATCCCATCAAAAAGGAGAATTACAGAAAATATCCCTGATGAACATGAATGTCAAAATTCTCACCAAGATACTAGCCAACAGGATCCAATATTAAAGGATTATTCACCACGAACAAGTGGGATTTTTTTCCTGGGCTGCAAGAGTGGTTTAACATTTGCAAATTAATCAACATGATGCATGGACAAAAATGAATTGAAGAATGGACAAAACCATATGATACTCTCAATGGATGCAGAAAAAGCATTTGACAAAACACAGCAACCTTTCTTGATAAAAAACTCTCTGCAGTGTAGGGATAGAGGGAACATACCTCAATATCATAAAAGCCATCTGCAAAAAGCCCACAGTGAATATCATTCTCAATGGGGAAAAACTGAGAGCTTTTCCACGAAGGCCAGGAACATGACGAGGATGTCCATTCGCATCACAGTTTTTCAACAGTACCAGAAGTCCTAGCCTCAGCAATCAGACAACTACAAAAAATAAATAAATAAAAGGCATTCAAATTTATAAAGGAGAAGTCAAAATCTCACTCTTTGCCGATGACATGATACTCTATGTGGAAAATGCAAAACACTCCACACCAAAATTTCTAGAACTCATATAGCAATTCAGCAACATGACAGGATGTAAAATCAATGCACAGAAATCAGTTGCATTTCTTTACACTAATAATGACACAGAAAAAAAAGAAATTAAGCAATCAATCCCATTTACAATTGCACTAAAAACCATACAACACTTAGGAATAAACCTAACCAAAGAAGTAAAGGATCTGTACTCTAAAAACTACAGAACACTTATGAAAGAAATACAGGAAGACACAAAGAAATGTAAAAACATTCCATGCTCCTGGATTAGAAAAGTAAATACTGTTAAAATGTCTATGTTACCCAGAGTGATCTACACATTCAATGCAATCCCTATCAAAATATCACCAGCATTTTTCACAGAGCTAGCACAGATAATCCTAAAATTTGTATGGAAAAAAAAAGACCCCAAATAGCCCAAGAAACCTTGAAAAAGAATAGGAAGGCTGGAATCATAACAATTCTGTACTTCAAGTTATATTACAGAGCTGTAGTAATCAAAACAGTATGGTACTGCACAAAAGAGACACATAGATCAATAGGACAGTATAGAAATCCAGAAATGGAGCCATAACTATTTGCTCAATTAATTTCTGACACAGCAGGAAAGAATATCCAATGGGAAAAAGACAGTATCTTCAACAAATGGTGCTAAGAAACCTGGACAGCAACATGCAACAAAATGGAACTGCACCACTTTCTTGCTCCATACTATATATATATATATATATATATATATATATATATATATATATATATTTAAAATGGATTAAAGACCTAAATGTGAAACCCGAAACCATAAAAAATCCTAGACGAGAACACAGGAAGTAACTTCTTCAACATCAGCTCTAACAACTTTTCTCTAGATATAACTCTGAGGTAAGAGAAATAAAAGCAAAAATAAACTACTGGGACTATATCAAAATAAAAAGCTTCTGCACGGTGAAGGAAACAATCAACACAACTGAAAGGCAACCTACAGAATGGGGGAAGATATTTGCAAATGATAAATCTGGTAAAGGTTTAGTATCCAATATATATAAAGAACCTAGAAATCTCAACACCCAGAAGACAAATAATCCATTTAAAAAACGGGCCCAAGACATGACCAAATATTTTTTCTAAAGAAAATGTACAGATGTCCTGTTGATACATGAAAAGATGCTCAATATGACTTACCATCAGGGAAATGCAAATCAACACTACAACAAGATATCATTTCACATCTGCCAGAATGGCTAAACTCAACAACATGAGAACCAACAGGTTTTGGCAAGGATTTGGAGAAAGGGAAACCCTCTTACACTTTTGGTCAGAATGCAAACCGGTGTGGCCACTGTGGGAAGCAGTATGGTGGTTCCTCAGAAATTTAAAAATAGAACTATCCTTGGATCTAATAATCACACTACTAGATATTTCTTCAAAGAGTACTAAAATAAAAACAAAAACAAAAACAAAAAACAAAACAAAACAAAAAAACTAATTCAAAGGGCTACATGCACCCTGATGGTTATATCAACATTATTTAGAATAGCCAAGATATGGAAGCAGCCCAAGTGTCCACTGATTAATGAATGGATAAAGAGGAAGTGATATATATCTATATTTACATAGATATATATATATATATATATGTATCTGTATATATATGTATTATTCAGCCATTTTATCTTACCATTTGCAACCAATGGATGGAGCAGAAAACATTATGCTTAGCATAATAAGTCAGTCAGAGAAAGACAAATACCATATGATTTCACTCATATGTGGAATTTAAGAAACAAAACAAAGGAGCAAAGGGAAGAATAGAAAAAGAGGTAAACCAAGAAACAGATTCTTGCCTATAGGAAACAAACTGATGGTTTCAGAGGGGAGCTATTTGAAAAACTGTTCAAAACCTTTTGGATACAACAAAGGAGGTCCTAGGAAGGAAGTACATTCCAATATAAGCCTTTATCAAAAAATTAGAAAAAATTACAAGATAAACTTATAATGGTGGGGGTGGTGGGATGGGTTAAACAGGTCATGGGGTTAAACAGGTCACAGGGATTAAGCAGTGCACTTGTGATGAGCACCAGGTGATATGTGGAAGTGTTGAATGACCGTCTTGCATACATGAAAATAATATTACACTGTGTGTTAACTAGCTGGAATTTAAATAAAAATGTGAAACTAAAAACAAAACAAAAAACAAAACTTAATTGAGAAAATGAATGTTCAAAAGGAAGATGTATATTAACTGAAACTAGAGATTATCTAAAGTGTTAACTATACCAGAATACCCAATTCTGGTAGATGTTAGTTTTAGATTCTCACATACTCAGACCTAAAATTTGCGTTTATAATTAATGGGTCCCTCAGCAACATTTCCTTCTATCCTTACCTTTTCATTATTTATTTTTATTTCATTATGATATAGTGATAAGATGATGAGATTTCACATTATAGAATTATGCATTTGAATGTGAATAGCCTATGAAGTTTTATTTTGAGCATGTTTCATTTTCCATAAAATGGAGTATGTACATCATTGCTTTTTTCCTTTTGATAATTAAATAAAATAATATGTATATATTATCATATGAAAAATAAAATTCCAGTAAACACTGATTGTTTTCTCTTTAATATCTTTGGTTGTGTTTTATCCCTTTTAATCTAAATTTTCTTAAATTATTTTATGGGAGCAAGTACATTAGCAAATAAACACCTATTCGATACCAAAATCTGGCCAAGAACTAGATGAAGGAAAAAGATATGGTAGACATTGGATATCATAACAAAGATACTATCCCATAAGTAAACTACTAGAGGGGTATTACTATTTAATTAGCTTGAATTTTTCATTAATTCGATATTGTCAGTTTTAATTCTTTTTTAATTATTTATTTTGGTGAATTTCTATACACAAGGATATGGTGGTAACAAATTGTGATAGATTTAAAATAATAAATATCGATGAAAACACTGGACTGCTTTGAGGCTATGTAGTCAATTTATTATTTATAAACATATTTCATTGTTTTTATGAACATATTATTCACTGAGGATGGATGCCTCGTTAAACAAGTTTTTACTGGGATGCATCAACTGACCCTACATTATCTGATCTTGCAGTGTGTTGAAAAACCTTGCTTCACTGTGTTTATTATCACGTATATTTGATATTGAAAAAGGTGTTTCTCAAAATGAGCCTGGAAGATCAGATCATCTCAGAATCTAAAGGGACATTAGATGAAAGGATATTAGGCTATAAAACTCAGCCTCTAAATGTTCATCCTTACCTCAGATCAGCATACAATAGAGGAAACACCAAATTTCTTTCAAATAATTGTTCTCAAATTCAAAATTTAAAATGTTCACAATTAATTGAATAAAATATGTTACGATCATCAGAATCAATAAATTATATTGGTATTTTATTATAAATAGGTAAGAAACATCTAATAATAAATTCCTCCAATGTATCTAATGGTTGATGATGACGAAGCGATTTGATACTACATTCAGTAAGTATTGGTGTTTTTCAGCATTTGCCAGCACTTGTTGAAGTTTTGAGCATAGAGCAAGCATAGTAGGTCCATACATTTAAACTATTAACCAAGATCCTGATAAACATTTACAGAAATGGAAGATTGGAAAATGTTCATTTTGAGGAGAAATTTTTTAAAAATATTTTTATTTATTTATCAGAGAGAAAGAGAGAGAGCATAAGCAGGGGGACTGGCAGACAGAGAAGCAGGCTCTCCTCTGAGCAGGGAGCCCTATGCGGGACTCGATCCTAGGACCCCTGGATCATGACCTGAGCTGAAAGCAGATGCTTAACCAACTGAGCCACCCAGGCATCCCTTGAGAAAAATTTTATCAGTGTAAACTCAACTGTTTTTTTAAGTCTGATTCTTCATACTTTGTGATTTTATAATTTTGCCAACAGCATTAATCAGTAATCAAATATTTACACATTTTGCACTGACCAAATGTCCTATGTTGATGATTTTTGTTTCAACAATACTTACTCAAATTTACTGTAAAGTGATACAAGAAAAAAGTATGAATATTCATCACACACTTTATACTATGTGAGCACATTTTGGCAGTTCTATAATATCTGTAACTTAGAAATTTAATCTCTATCTCATACTTAACCAGAAACCTAACTAAGATATGAATTATTGAGTAACGAGTTTCTGTTTTATTGAAAAAATTATTTTTATTATATAAACAAACATACAAACACAACACGTAAGCTAAGCCATTTACAAAGGGCAGTAAATAACACATTGCAAGCCCCCACTTCTCAAATGTACCCTACACTGGAGATCTATTTGAGAAACTTTATTACAACTGGCTGCCTTCCAGATATATATATACACATACCTATCTATTCTTGGTTTTATTCAGAGAGTTGTAAGCCTATTTGGAACTTTTCCTAAAGTGCACAGCTAAGAGAAATATATATCATTCTAATATTTCTTTTTCTTGCTTATATTTTAGGCTGTCTTCTAGTTCTAACCTTGTTATTGGCTAGTAAGTTTACAGCATGGCTTTCTTTACAGAAAAATATTCTGAGTTGTGTTCTTTCTGCCATAACTAATTTATGATTTGGTAAATAGGTCAGCAAACTATAGAAAGGAATTTGAAAAGCAGGGGACACCAAGCTCTCCCTCAGACCAGGACCTTTAGAAATAGCCTTATGAGGTCATTATGTGGCTACATAAATTGGCAGATTGCACCACCATGTCTCTTTCTGTTTGTAAAATGAAGCTTCAGTTTCTTTAAAAAAAAAATGCAAACATATATATGTATATATGTTCAAAGAAAATTAAATTGTTATAATATTCACTTTCAGAAACAGAAATTATCTTCAATCATCTATTTTTCAAGTAATTTCCCCAGCATTTCTCTTAAAGTCATTGGTATATTTAGAAGGAAAATTATGGATTTTTTAAAAAGATTTTATTTACTTATTTGACAGGCAGAGATTACAAGTAGGCAGAGAAGAAGGCAGAGAAAGAGAGGAAGAAGCAGGCTCCCTGCTGAGCAGAGAGCCTGATGCAGGGCTTGATCCCAGGACCCTGGGATCATGACCTGAGCCCAAAGCAGAGGCTTTAACCCACTGAGCCACCCAGGCACCCCTATGGATTGTTTTAATAACACTGTGGGTACAGTGTATTTTTCAATTAAATGGTGATGTTAATTGTTCCAATACACACAATACATCTTTTAATATACAACTATTTTTTAAAAAATTATTCTGTTTTGACCCGACAAAATTCCCCTGCAGATATTCACTGAGATGTCATTTGATATTGATATTGCAACCGTACCCTTGATGTTCCCACATGCTTTCTTTGATTTAGTTTAGTTTTCCATTTGGAATGTAATTTCTTACATTGTATTGACATCTTCTGGGGAGTTCTGTGATGGCAGAAAGCCCCATATATGTGAATATTAAGATTCATACTTGTTTCCTAATATGTATACTATCTCTTAGCTTATTCAAAAGCATTATTTAACATATTTCTGAAGTAAAAATAATATATAATTTTCCTTAGGTAAGATTAACATGAACTTTTATTGACCTATGCAGTTGACTGAGAAACAATCTGTGGATAAATCATACTTCGGAATTCCAACATTATTATAATATTTCAAAAGAAAATTTAAATCTCTATCATAAATTAACCTTAAAACTGTCTTCCGAATAATTTCACCAGCACTATTCTATGTGTGTTTACTGCTTTTGTTTTTTAAAAAAGTATTTATGTATTAAAATGGATTTCTTTAATACTTTTGAGTTTTTCATGCATGAAACTCAATAAAATGGACAAAATACTATCACTACATGTTTGATAGTTGAAATAGTTAGGACAGTTAAGACAGTTAAGGATTATATATTAAGCAATTATCTATTAAATAGTATATGTATATGTTATATATATATATATATATATATATATTTACATAATTTGAAGACCAGCTAATACATTTAGTGCTATGGTACTGACTCTCTATTAGAAGGCACACATTTTAAGTTCTCTACCTATAAAACAGGGCATAAAAAGGTGTATTTTGTGGCTTTAAATACAGCTTAACTAGCTGGACATATTTAAATAAAAACTTTGATTTTGGTCTTACTAAAAGTGTTTCTATCTACACTAACTATTTTTGTGAAAGAACTAAAGACAATATGTCCTTGAAAGATTAACATGTATCTCTGTAAAGTGTGTTTTATAATTTCTTCTAAAGTATTGGGTATATTAAAAAATAAAATTAAATTTAAAAATAAAAGTACTGAGTATGTTGAAATAAAAACCAAATTATTATTATTTTTTTAAGATTTTATTTATTTATTTCACAGACAGGGGTCACAAGTAGGCAGAAAGGCAGGCAGAGAGAGGAGGAAGCAGGCTCCCTGCTGAGCAGAGAGCCGGATGTGGGGCTTGATCCCAGGACCCTAGGATCATGACCTGAGCCAAAGGCAGAGCCTTTAAGCCACTGAGCCACACAGGTGCCCCCCAAATTATTTAAATATTTAATTCTAAACAATGGAAGTAATATAACATTGTATAAAGACTTTTGGTAAAACTGAATTTAAATTATACAGACTACTTATATTCTACTTATACCTTAACTTAAACTCTCTTAATCAATCATAAAAATATGATACTAAGATATTGTCAAAAATAGAAACACATTATACTCTTAGGAAAACATGAGGTTGCTTTTCGTGACAAAACCTTTAAAAAAAACCACTATTACACTTCTCATGGTCAAAGTGTGAATTAGTTGTTTTTTTCAATATCTTCTGCCAATAGGAGTTTCTGTGATAGTTTATTGATCATAGTCACTGGTATTGTTTCACCTGTCCAAAGAATTAATTGGAGGATGTTTTACTCCATGAGTCAGCCACTTGTTTGCTTTGAAGTTAAACTGGAACTTGTTTATAGAATCACTTTATAAACATGTTTCAATAATTGAGTAACATCAGTAGTCATTGTAAAATTGACATAGGATATCATAGCCATGTTAACTACATTATAAATATTACATGTGGCTACAACTTTGGTAAAACAATATTTGATTCTGTGTAATAATAATGTTTTTCAAAATGTAAGTGAAGAGAAATAATTGGCATTTCTACAAGATAAATAAAATTCCTTCTGGCTTATAAAATTGGCACTAACTAAATATACCTTTTCCATATATTACTGTACCCTTTCCCTTGGTATTTAGTTTATAAAACAAAACCATCTGCATCTCTTAGTTACCAAACACTTAAGATATACTTTCTATCTATAAACAAGTAGGATTAAACAAAATGCATTAAAACAAACTGACAATGAAAATCAGCATATGGTGGGCCAAATGAATGGTTCAAGGAAGCTGTTACATTGCAATTGAAAAAGATAGATTGATACTGAGGAAAAAAAGGAATGTTAAAAGATGGGATTCTGTAAGGAGAAGAACAGCAAGAAAAAGATTAGTTTGTAGTAAGAACTGTATGTTCCTCATCACATGGTAGTTCAGAGAGTGAATATTTTCTTTCACTAGAACAAAGGTAACACCCAAAATATAGATTATTCCTAATTGTTGATTAGTCTTTTAATGCTCTATGTTACTTTATTTATTTATTTATTATGTATCACCCCTATCTGTTCACTTCACAACCAATTTGGAATTTTGTACACAAGTTCATTTCTTAAGAAAAAGAAGTGTTCAATACGAAAAGGAAAAAAAAAAAACACGCAGTGGAAATCTCAATCTCAAAAATGTCTCTTGACAGACAGACAAAAAGATATGCCTACTTGTAAATGTATATGTTAGTGATTAACATATTTTAATTTCTGAGTAGTTATGCTATAGTAATTGGAATTACTGATTTTTCAAATATATTATTAAAATAGGATATTTAGGTTTAGAAATTTTAATGTTCATTTGACGACAGTGTAGATTTATATCACTTTGGGACAACACAAAAATAGGAAATCCAGTCAAAACAGGAGAAAACAAAAAGGTGTCCATTTTGGTGTGACCTAGAGGATGGGAATTCAGTGAAAAAGATAGAAACTATGGTCACCAAAGAAGAAGGAAACTCAAAAAAATACAACATTGAAAAACAGTAATACCTTCAAAAGTATATCTTCAGGTAGAGTCTCTCTTGCTGCCTCCCAGAATCCTTTTACTTGAGTTATCTAACTCCTTCATGTGATGTTGTAGTCTATCTATAAAAAATAAGCCACAGACACTACTGGCTGTTTCTGTGGTGAGATAGTCAATTATGAAAAATCTACTATTATTTCCTTAGATTCAAAACCTTTCCAAAATATGATCCATGTCAAAGTTTCTTTCAGATTCAGTGGACTTTCTTTTTTTCTTTTTCTTTTTCTTTTTTTGCGTGTGTACCATTTTTTTAAAAATTTCATTTCTTTTCAGCGTAACAGAATTCATAGTTTTACAACACACCCAGTGCTCCATGCAATGCGTGCCCTCCATAATACCCACCACCTGGCTCCCCCAACCTCCCACCCCCCGCCCCTTCAAAACCCTCAGGTTGTTTTTCAGAGTACATAGTCTCTCATGGTTCATCTCCCCCCCAATTTCCCTCAACTCCCTTCTCCTCTCCATCTCCCCATATCCTCCGTGTTACTTGTTATGCTCCACAAATAAGTGAAACCATATGATAATTGACTCTCTCTGCTTGACTTATTTCACTCAGCATAATCTCTTCCAGTCCCGTCCATGTTGCTACAAAAGTTGGGTATTCATCCTCTGATGGAGGCATAATATTCCATAGTGTATATGGACCACATCTTTATCCATTCGTCTGCTGAAGGGCATCTTGGTTCTTTCCACAGTTTGGCGACCGTGGCCATTGCTGCTATAAACATTGGGGTACAGATGGCCCTTCTTTTCACCACATCTGTATCTTTGGGGTAAATACCCAGTAGTGCAATTGCAGGGTCATAGGGAAGCTCTATTTTTAACTTCTTGAGGAACCTCCACACTGTTCTCCAGAGTGGTCGGTGGACTTTCTAACTTCACAACAGGCAATCCAAATGTTACTATTCTAACATTGTGAACTTGAGCCTGCTGCTTGAGTTTAATTATCTCTAGCCCCTCCAATATCTGTTCCTAGATACTCCATGTCCAAAACATCCTTAAGACTCTCTAGTTCCTTCTTTTAGGGTTTGATAAAGTGTGATTGTAATGAATATTTTAGAAAAAAAATTATAGGGGCACCTGCCTGTCTCAGTCAGTTAAACATCTGCCTCCAGCTCAGGTCATGATCCCAGGGTCCTGGGATGGAGCCCCAGCATTAGGCTCTCTGCTCAGTGGGGAACCCGCTTCTCCCTCCCACTCTCCCCCTGCAGTCTCTCTCTTTCTCTCTCTCTCAAATAAATAAGTAAAATATTAAAAAAAATAAAGAAAGAAATGAAAAATTCTTAACAAAACCGTTGGGAAGAGGGGAATGATAGGAAATAGGAATTCATTTTGAGAAGTATTTCAGATACTGATTTGATCAAATTGAATGTTTCCTTAGGGTATCAGAAATTAGTGTATAAAAGAAGTCTAAGCCTTTTTTATATCATGCAACACAAAACAATTGTATTTTATAACACATTGGGATAAATAGCTTAGCCTTGACAAGAGACAATCACCTGACAATAGGGCAGAAGTGATCAATATCCAGGCACTGTGTAACCAGCTCAGGGCACACTACAATGGGAAACTATTCTAGATTACTTCTGAGCAGTTTCTACTTAATTGAGTGAATGATAAATAGTACATTCAAGTGCAGGTTTTGAGAGCAGCAACAACTGATGAGTGAAGTTCAGACAACTTAAATCAAAGTACAGATAGTCAGCATGTATTTAGAAATTCTGGTGTGTATTTCAGGAGAAAGTGGTAGTAGAAAAGAGGGACCTAAGGATTATCACCCTTTTTGCACTGGCAAAAAGCCATGGTTATGCTTAAACAAACAAGCACATTTTTCAGATAATCGTTTGTGCAATAATGCAACGAACTACATTGTCAAATCAGACACACAATCAGACACTGAGCTTTATGAAAAAACATCAAATATAGAAATAATCATGATATATGATTAGCAGAGAGAATTCTGTGAATACCACAACAGCTGTGTCTTCTTTTGCTATATAAGAGTGTGTTCTGGTTCAGAGTAGCATATGAAGTCTCTAAATAATATTTGCAGCTATACTGATTACACCAATAAAAAGGGAGAGCAATTTCAGTCATGAAAATCTCATTTTATACTCTGATATTTACATAGCATATAGGATTTTTACCAGCAAGCCATGTTCATAAATCCATACATTTTAAGTATGCTTATGTTTGTTTTTAAAAATATTTTATTTACTTGTCAGAGAGAGAAAGAGAGAGTGAGCATGAGCACAAGCAGGGGGAGCAGCAGGCAGGGAAGAAGCAGGTTCATGGTTGAGCAAGGAGCCCAGTGCAGGACCTGATCCCAGGACTCTGAGATATGACCTGGGCAGTGGACAGATGTTTAACCCATTGAGCTACCCAGGCATCCCTTAAGTATGCTTATGTTAAGAAACCAGAGTGGGTATACCCTGCTAAGGGCATTCCACAGGCAAGGGCTCTTCCACCAGCAAATACCTTAATATATTTGCAAAACATTTCTCACAGACTGCTTACCAGATTTCTCCAGTGAAGTGAGGGAATCATCTAAAGGCCCACTGCTAACCATTTGATTAAAAAACCATAATTTCTATATTTGAAAACTTCTGATCCTACAACATTCATTTAAAGTTCCATCTTCCCATGATGGGAATTATAAAATATAAAAATGTCAGTATTTTAGCTGTGTCTCTTAGCTAAACTATAATCAGGTAGCTTCCAGCTACTTTTTGCATATTTGCGACTCTGACATCAATATAGTTAAGTTCCTCAGGTGAGTAAAGTCTTAGATAATGTCAAGAATCACCTTACTGTTAGTTGGGTCACTTTTATCACTGGAACTCCTATGAAAATGGTTTTATTTAGAGAAAGCTACTCTGTTTTATAATTCCTAGCTTAGAAACATATTCTGTTTTTATCTATCTAATGGTGAGTATATGCTGTGTAAGCTTACTTCCCCTATAAATAACAGAGTTAGAAGCTAGAGTTCTGTGCATTGATACCCCAGTATTGAAGTATAGCAATGGGCTGACATTACAATGTCTTTTGGGAACAAGCCACTTCCCTAATTTTTCAAACTGAGATGTTAAAAACTGTTCAGACATAAATTCACAAAGCTATCAAACAATTGTTTATGAGAAACTGAATTTGTACAAAATATAAACAGGAGAGCAAGAAAAAAAAAGTCACTCTCAGTCATACCCTATAGTAGAGATCAAATGACCTAACCAAACAGACATTTAAATAGATCACTAAGAGATAACACTCAGAATTGGTTTTACTTTTATTTGATAAAATCCTACCGAGATCTATAAGCCAGCCAATAAAATGTCATGATTAACTGCATCAAATGCTGCCAAAAGGTCCAAAAGAATCATGAAAGACAACATCCGTTGTTTCAATCAAAATGTCATTATTTACTTTCAATACAGCAGTCTCAGCACTATGATGAGGATGAAATCCTGATTGAAATTGCTCAAATGAGTCAAATTGCATCATGTGTTAATGTAATTGATTACAACCTCCAACAATTTAAGCAGAGTCTAAATTAAAAAATGAATGATGGCATTGCACTTTACCTACCAGTAATGAAGCTTTCTTCAGCACTTCTGGCTCAGTATAAATTCATGGTCATTTGAAGAGCTGACCCAGAGCCAAAAGAAAAAAAGAAAGAAAGAACAAAAAGAAAAAGAATAAAGAAAACAAAATTAAAAACTCTTATAATGCTCATCAATGACATTATAAGAATCAATATCTCAGTATAAAACAAGATTGGCTCTTGCTGAAAAGCGATCTCCCACTCTAAGAGAACCAACAGACCTTACTAGTCCTGAAAAAGAACCTCCAAAAAGGAAAATAGAGGTTATAAATTAAAGACAATTTCTTCATATATACTTTGGTGTCTGTGCATACAGACCTGCCTAAACTGTACTATAATTCACATACCATGCTCCTCCCAAGGCTTTGCCATTTAAGGATATATAAATGGCATGTTTTTTAGATCTTAGGGGACCTCCTTCACTTTGGTGCCTATCACAGATTATGAGAGATGTAAACTATGTCACTGACCTCAAAAGGGTTGCTTCAGATGTATTCCAAGAACAACCCAAGGTAAACTAGAGGTAGGAAACAGAGGCAAAATCAGGAAAAATGCTTCAAGAATCACAGCTTGGGGGAGCAGCCAAGTGGCTCAGTCAGTTAAGAGTCTGCTTTTGGCTTGGGTCATGATCCTAGGGTCCTGGTATCAAACCTACATCAGGCTCTCTGCCCAGTGGTGAGTCTCCCTCTCTCTGTCCCTCTTCCCCTCTCTTCCTGTCCCTTTCTTTCTCTCCCCCTCTCACCACTCATGCTCTCTCTCAAATAAATAAATAAAACCTAAAAAAAAAATCACAACTAGGGCACCTGGGTGGTTCATTTGGTTAAGTGTCTGACTCTTGATTTTGACTCAGGTCATGATGTCAGGGTCCTGAGGTTGAGCTCTGACTTGGGCTCCACGCTCAGCAGGGAGTCTGCTTCTCTCCCTTTTCCTCTGCCCCCCATCCCCTGCTTACGTGCACTCTCTCTAAAATAAATGAATAAATAGTAAAAAAAAAAAAAAGGAATCATATCCAAGTTTGGCTCATCATTTATGCATCACTAATGCATTGTAGTACCCCTGTGCCATCTTTTTCTCATATATTTTCTCTCTCTCTTTCTTCTTTTCTTTTCCTTTTATTTAAAATCGATTAGCCAACATATAGTACCTCATTCGTTTTGGATGTAGTGTTCAATAATTCATCAGTTGCATATAGCACTCCATGCTCATCAATTCACATGGCTCCTTAATGTCCATCACCCAGTAACCCCATACCCCACCCACCTCCCTTCCAGCAACCCTCAGTTTGTGTCCCAGAGTCAAGAGTCTCATAGTTTGTTTCCCTCTCTGATTTCTTTCTATTCAGTTTTCCCTCCCTTCCCCTATGAGCCTCTGCAGTATTTCTTATATTTCACATATGAATGAAACCATGTGATAATTTTCTTTCTCTGATTGACATAATTCAGCATAATGAGTCAGCATTGACTCAGCATAATACTCTTCAGTTTCATCCATGTTGATGCAAATGGTAGGTTTTCATCCTTTCTGATTGCTGAGTAATATTCCATTTATGTATTAACCACATCTTCTTTATCCATTCATCTGTTGAAGAACATCTGGGATCCTTCCAGTTTGGCTATTGTGGACATTGCTGCTATGAACATGGCGATGCAGGTGCCTCTTCATTTCACTACACCTGGATCTTTGGGGTAAATACTCAGTAGTGCAATTGCTGGGTTAGACGGTGGCTCTATTTTTAACTTCTCGAGGAACATCCATACCGTTTTCCAGAGTGGCTGTACCAGTCTGCATTTCCACCAACAGTTGAAGAGAGTTCCCCTTTCTCCACATTCTCAAAATCGTTTGTTGCTTCTTGTCTTATTAATTTTAGCCATTCTAACTGGTGTAAGGTGGTATCATTGTGGTTTTGATTTGTATTTACCAGATGACAACTGATGTAGAACATTTTTTCATGTGTCTATTAGCTGTTTACATGTCTTCTTTGGAGAAATGTCTGTTCATGTCTTCTGCCCATTTCTTGACTGGATTATTTATTCTTTGGATGTTGAGTTTGATAAGTTCTTTGTAGATCTTGGATACAAGTTCTTTATATGATAGGTTATTTGTAAATATCTTCTCCCATTCCATAGGTTGCCTTTTAGTTTTATTGACTACTTCCTTTGCTGTGTAGAAGCTTTTTGTCTTGATAAAATCCCAATAGTTCATTTTTGCTTTTGTTTCCCTTGCCTTTAGTGTTTAGAAAGAAGTTGATGCAGCTGAGGTCAAAGAGGTTGCTTCCTGTGTTCTCCTCTTGGATTTTGATAGATTCCTGTCTCAGTCACATTTAGGTCTTTCACCCATTTTGAGTCTATTTTTTTGTTTGGTGTAAGATAATGGTCTAGTTTCATTCTTCTGCATGTGGTTGTCCAATTTTCCTAGCACAATTTATTGAAGAGACTGTATTTTTTTCCACTGGTTGACCATAGGGTTCAGGTTCCCTTTATGGGCTCTCTATTCTGTTCCACTGATATATGTGAAATCCTAAAATTTGTATGGAACCAGAGAAGACACCCAATAACCAGGAGAATGTTGAAAAAGAAAACCAAATCTGGGCATCACAATGCCTGAATTCAAGCTATGTTATGAAGCTGTGATCATCAAGACAGCATGGTACTCCTATATATTTTCTATCATTCATATGGTTAATGACATAGGAGAATACACTTCAATTCTTAAACTACATTGTATTATATCTTACAAAACTTGCATGCATTTTAGTATACTGAAAATATCCATCCATCCATCCATACATACATACATACATACATATATACATGAAATGCATCATAATCCTAAAGAATAAATCCCTAAGTGCTATTATATATGCTAACATATATTGCATGTGCACGCACATGCAAAATGACTTAACTCATACCTGGATATTCAAAACTTTCATAAGAAAAAAATTATGAGAGTGCATATTGTCTTTGGGTTACATTGTTTATCACCAACTATTTAGAATAAAATAATTTCTCAACAGCCTTGAGTAGCAATGCAAAATATGTATATATATTTTTTCTGCAGGGATATTCTCACCAAACTGTCTTAGCAGAATCACATTATAACAGCCAAAAAAAAAGTTATAGTCTATACATTTTTGCTTTCAGACAGATGTATTGATCTATATATCCTAAATACATAAAGAATGACAAGAAACTATAAAATATTTTGAACTGAAGTAACAAACACAAGGCTAACTTTACACAAAATCATCATTAAATTTTATTAAGTGCATAGCTGTATCATCACTGATTTCCGAAGGGACAGAATGACATACTACATCACATCTAATGACAAAGAAAGAATGCAATTAAAATCTAACCTAGGACGAAAGCTAATAAGGGACAAATGAGAGAAAATGTTGGAGTTATGTTAAAAGATGAGTTAATAACCTTGAATGAATGGAATAATGCTAAAACAATGTAATGACTGAATTTCACCAATAACTTTCCAAATTCTGAAGTCAATCACTCATGTTTTTAAGTCATATGTCCAAATATTGCAGGACTGATTTGAAAATGCTAACTTCCATTTTTGTAAGCAATTTCAAGTCCTTCCATCAGCGGTTATTTTACTTTTAATTTTCCCCATATTTATTGCAGATTCTGCTCCTTTCAATTTTTGTTCATGTTTCGTGCCTCTGATTTCTCATTTAGTCACATCATAGGTTGTAAAACTGTGCTTTATTCAAAAGACTACTGAATTTCACAGACTATTTAATGGATGTTAAATCAGAAGAACTGTGGTTGACTTTCCATTTTACCACTTACTAGATGAGTAGTGTTGAAATTAACCTCTTGAATCTCTGCTTTTTCCACTATAGATGGAATTTAAAAATAGTACATCTGCAAATCACTTATAAGGAATAAATGTGTTAATATGAATGAGTCCTTCAGTGGTAGAGATATAAAATATTATTTTCAATGGTAAATGATGGTTCAATAATACCCAAGAGTACAATTAGGAGAATGAAAAATATCAATAGATGCATTTTAAAAGGTACAAAATAATTTAATTCATCATATTTGGTTCAACTTTTTTATTTACACACATGAACTCATTGTCACAGAAATAAATGTATTCAAGGTCTCACAAGTCTAAGACTTAGAGATTCTGGAAATGTACCTTGAATCTTTTTGTTGTTGTTATTGTTGTTGTTGTTGTTAGTTTGCTTGTTTTTTATTTTTATTTATTTATTTATTTTTTTAAGATAGTTTGCTTGTTTTTTAAAATAGTCATTCAGGATACATGATGGATAAGTTGTGGATATGTAATGATAGGAAGGAAAGAGATGAGATACTGTTTGCAAATTAGAAAGGCTTTTTTTTTTTTGGCACAGAGCTATTTTAGAAAATCATGCCAAATACAAAACACTAAGTAATGAAAGTAGAGTAGTATTCCAATTCTGCCTCTAAATTTGTGACTATAGAGAAGGCACAAATTCATTATGCTCTATTGTCTTCATTTTCAAAAATGAATAGGACAAGATAATCTGTAATGTCCTTTAGCTTAGTGACTCAGTTTCCTATCATTCCTCACTGCCTGTAGAATGCAAGACTTAAGAATTTGTCCTCCTGGTAAATGTCAATTATTTTAATCCTGAAGCCAGGTACTCTCTTGACCTTTGACAGATGATGTGTTCTAAACTTTCTGTTCTCTAAAACAGAGGTACAAATAATACTTATTTCACAGAGACACTCTAAGGATTAATTATTATAATTAATAAAAAGTGATTTGTGGGGGCACCTGGGTGGCTCAGTGGGTTGGGCCTCTGCCTTCAGCTCAGGTCATGGTCTCAGGGTCCTGGATCGAGCCCCGCATCGGGCTGTCTGCTCAGTGGAGAACCTGCTTCCCCCCTTTCTCTCTGTCTGCCTCTCTGCCTACTTGTGATCTCTCTCTCTCTGTCAAATAAATAAAATCTTTAAAAAAAAAGTGATTTGTGCAAAGTGCTCACTCAATATGAGCTAGAAATTTCCATTAGGATCATGAATATCCACCTACCAGTACCAGTAAAGCCTCTTCCAGAGCAGGTACTCAATATATGAATAATAGTAACAGATAACAGTAATGCTAAGAAGTATTTATTGATCATATAATGTGCCAGTACAATTGGTAACAATATCTAACTGAACATTTTTGAGCTATTTATTTCTTCTCATAAGGAGAGGATACAGATTTTAGAACATTACACAGTAGTATTTCAACAGTATATTATTACTTACCATCATCTAGATCTGAAAGGCAGTAGAAATCATGTCTGAATGAAAATACTAAGCAATTTCTTTGCTGCATTATTCACAATAGCAGTATACAAAAACAACCTAAATGTCTACTGATAGATGAATGGATATAGTATACACATAAATGCAACTACTATTTAGTCTTAAAAGTAAAGGGAATCTTGCCATTTATGACCTAGATGGACCCAGAGGACATTATGGTAAGTAAAATAAGCCAAACACAGAAACACAAAAACTGTATGATCTCACTTATATTTGGAACCTGAAACAGTCAAACTCACAGAAGTACAGAATAGAATGGTGATTGCCAGGGGCTGCAGAAGGGCGGGGAATGGGGAGTTAATGGTTAAAGGGTATGAAATTTCACTTACGCAAGAGAAATAAATTCTAGAGATCTACTATACAGCATAGTGCCTATTTAAGAATACTGTATTGCATATTTAAATATTCCTAAAAGGATAGATTTTAATTGCTTTTAACCTCAAAAAAAAAAAAAAGCAATAGAGGGAGCAAGAAGAAACTTGTAGGTAATAGATATGTTTATGGCCTGTATGATGGTAATGTTTAGTGGATGTATACTTACCCCAAACTTACTGACTTGTGTACAGTAAATATGCACAGCTTCTCCTTATCAATCATAACTTCAATAAAGTGGTTTTTAAAAAAATAAAATGCTAAACAATTTTCAAATACAAATCTAAGGTTCTGAACATCTGATCCTCTGACTTTTTTTTTTAAGATTTTATTTGTCAGAGAGAGAGAGGGAGAGAGAGAGAGCGAGCACAGGCAGACAGAGTGGCAGGCAGAGGCAGAGGGAGAAGCAGGCTCTCTGCGAGCAAGGAGCCCGATGTGGGACTCGATCCCAGGACGCTGGGATCATGACCTGAGCCGAAGGCAGCTGCTTAACCAACTGAGCCACCCAGGCGTCCCGACTTTTTACTTTTCTCTCTCTTTTTTTTAACGTCTGATACAGATGCACCTAGGTGTGACATTCTAACACTGAAAGCTCATCAGAAATTATTAAGCAATTGCTTTAAAACTTGAGTATGAAAACTGCATTAAAAATTGGGTTAAAAATGTCTAAGTTACTTTTGTGTCATTCCGTAAGTAATATGGCAGGCACAATTTAAAATAGAAAAGTAAAGTTCAAAGATTAAGTCTAAAGAAGAAAGAAATGAATAACCTAGTAAGCATCCCTCATGATAAATGGACATCATGACACTAGCATGTCACAGAGTAGAACATAACAAAGGAATATATCATAACAACATATAATAAAATAAGCACAGCTTTGTGCTCATTTGTGTGCCATTGTTTTTTTTACCAAAATATTCTGCCAAATAAATGTTCCATGTGTGAAATTATTTATTGACGGAAGTGCAATGAAATTGTCTTTGTAGTCATTCAAACTGGAATCAAAATATTTTCCAGATCCCGATAGAACAAGAATTTTAATGGAGAAGAAAATGAAAGTAGATGGAAAAATATATCAGTGCTGATTCAGAGAGGAGAGAAAGTTATCAAGGGGATGGAGAATTCAAATAAAAAGCAATAAGACTGTGTGAAGAACAGGATCACTGGTTTTAATTTTTTATTTATTTCTTTTTTTTTTTTCTAACATCAGACTAACATCATTAGAGCAATTTAGTAGTTGGGCTTGTATCTACCTCTTTGATATTTTTGCAGTTTTTGATGGCATAGCCTATGCTACAGTTGATAGAGGAGGAGTATTTCTTTTTCTCACTTGGTATCTGAAGTCTGATGAAATCTATGGCTTTAACTGCTTCTGTATGTGTGTGTGTGTGTGTGTATACGAATGTGTATGTATAGTGTGTGTGTGTGTGTGTGTACCTATGTTTATTTATTTTCTTCTATTTATCAAATAATATATGCCAATTGTTCACACACTGGAGTATTTATCAATTAAGGTATTTTTTTGTAAATAAAATTATTAAAATCACCCAAATTCACCCCACCAATATGTTGATTGTATGAATGGAATTGTGTTTTTATATTCTGCCTGTGGTCAGGGAAGATTTCCTAAGGAGAGGACTCTCTATTTTGTACTTCATATTTCTGGGTGTCGGCTACATTCCAGGTACCAAACCCAGAATTTAGTAGGGGTCTTGCCCATAAGGATGCTTAATAATTATTTTGAAATGTTGGGTGAAAAATTATCACAAGTATTCTATATCATCAAGTATTTTTCAAAATCCTGATTTTGTATTCCTTCATAATAGGATCTTCTATGTTAATATATGCATATGCCAAAAATCACCTAATCATTCATATATATATATAATTATATTTATATATAATGAAATTCTCATGGAATTCTGCTTGAAATAATTGCTAAAAGTTAAGAGTTAGAATTTAACTTAGAAGTAACACATTTAATTTATTTAAAAATAGTTTAAATTGTCTATGCTACTTTCTAAGTTGTGATGTTTAACTGCTTTTTCCCATATCAGAGCAATTTCTGAAGTTTAGGATTATTTTTACCATTGTCAATTGCTACAGCTCACAGTTCTTTTTGGTATTTCTTCCTTTCATTAGGTTTTTGTTCTCAGCAATTTAATGTACCTATTGATTGGGAATTATGCAGAAAACATTTAGAACAATATCACTTTGTAGTTTGGGGGAACTACATCTAACTGAGTCTTGACATGTTTCACTTATACGCAGTTATAGAAGTTTGGGCATACATTTATATCTTACAAAAGCAAGTCACAAAATACAACCATAATGCTTCTAGTAATCAAGTCATAAAACGTATTGTCAACCCAATTTGAAATTATGCAAGATTTCTTTAGCAACTTGACAAAAAGAAAAATGACACAATTCTAACCATTTTTGCACAGGAAGAAAGAAAAGTTCTCCTGGGCTTTTGTTTTTGTTTGTTTGTTTGTGTGTGTGTGTGTGTGTGTAAATCAAATGTTTCAAAAAATATAATTTTGTAATAAGCACATGAATTTATACATTTCTTTGGAAAAATGAGACATGAAGCATGTAGGAAAGATTTTTTTTTATTGAAATCAGGTTTAAAAAACCAGGAATGTGAACTTTTTTTCCTGAATTTCCTACCTAGCATTGTAAATCCTACCTCGAGAACAACACTTTAAAAAGATAAAAGAAAGTAACCTTTATTATGAATCTGTCACAACAGTTCTATAAGCTAAGTAACATTGCCCTTATTTCTCCACAGGGCTTCAGGTTTCTCCGGTTAAGTCGCTTGCTCAAGGTCACCTCACTAGTCCGAGGCAGGCAAGAGCGTGCCTCAAGCTTGGTTTAATGCTCAAGCCCCATGTTCTGTCCACTGTATCATGTTGTCTCCATGAAAACATGAAGAGAAAATGACACAGAAAATCAATAAATGAATGAATGAACTAGGATCTATAACTTAGAAAAAAAATGGATTTTACTTTGTCACAAATACAATGGTTTCACATCTGTAGGATGAATTCATATTTCACTTACATTTTTACACTTTATTTTGAAATTTTGTATTTTTTTATTAGTCTTTATTTTCCAGATTACACATTTGTCTGTACCTATTTTGTTTTCCTCCAGGATCCATTTCTCATGTATTGCTGGATGTTATAATTTCTTGGTGAGGTTTATTTAACTAGGGATCAGTTACGTAGTTATTAAAGTCTTACGTAGGGGACATAATCACATTGCATTTTCCTTGCTCTAGAACTGAATTTTATTACATATGTCTAACTTCACATTTAAATAAATTAAAGAATGAATTTAAACTTGCAATTAACATTCTATCTTACCTTATATATTTGTATATATATTGTATATATATATATATGTTCTATTGCAAACAACAATTCAATTGAAATGATAAAAACAATTGGTGTATATGGATGAGATTTTCTTTTAATTTTGAATATGAATCCCCCATGACAAAATTATTTTGTTTTAATACTGTATTGTATAATTAGCAAAATTACAAAAATTGTATAATATAGCAAGTTAATTACATAATAATGCATTCGTGTGGTAACTATACAGCAAAGCTATTATTTGTTATATCTAAGAAAATATTCCAAATTAACTACTGAAATACATTAAGTCCATATAGCTGACAAAATGTTAAATTGGTAAATATAAAAGCTGTATTATAATGTTGCCATGTGAACAAGTATTCACTACATAAATGCATGCAATTTTATATGTTTATATGTGCAAATATGAATACATACATTATGCGTGTGTGTATGTATACTGACAAAAAGAAAGACCAGGAAGTTTGCATAATGTAGTATAAGAGTGCCACCTTCTGGATTTAGACCATGTAGTGACAATTTTTCATAATTCCAAAAAAATACCTGTGATTAATGATGTTCCTTGCTAGTTCCTTGCTAGACAAAATATAGCCTCTATATTTTACTATTCATATTTAAATACTTTTTTCAATGTTACCATTCATTTAGGAATTAATTTTGTGTACACAAAGATTTTCTAGATAATGCAGTAGATATAAAAATTTACTCAAGATGAAATCTGTGTATCAGCAAAACTAACAAAGCTAAACCAAAAGAAAACAATGCAACTAAAATATATATTTGAGAAAAAGTGGATTCATTCACTCATTTTCTAACATAGTAATTTATAAGTAAGCAATAAATACACTTTTCCAGCATCTTGTGCAAAATATAATGGTAAAACACACTTTTCTAATAGATTACACTGCTTTGATATTCTGAATTCATATACACCTAGATTTCCTATCAAAAGTAATAAAATTAATAAGAAAACTCAAAATTAAACACATGAATATTATACAAATACATCTTCATTATCAGGAATGACCAGATATTATGTGAATTGAGGAAACATATTTTGAAATTATAGCTATTTCTTCTTTTCTCCATTGATATCAGGCTCTTCTGACCAACAGGAAGCTGAATCATGATGTCCTTCCTCACACAGGATCTAACACACCATAATCAACTTGGCTCTCAGTTTAAAATCCGACCAATTTCAATAGTCTACCAACTAATTTAGAATAGTTATAAATTATAATTGTTAAATTTAGTTATACAATAAAATTTGGTGATCTTTTTTCTATTAAATAAATATCATGACTTTGGGAAGAGGAATGACTGGTGGTGGTGTTAGGGGCAATATGCCTTATTTATTTTCCTTTTGCCCATACTTCCTTTCTTCAGTCACTCTGCTACGTTTTTGGCTGTGTAGGATACATAAAGATTTCCCAGCACCTATAAGCTTTCTACTTTGCACATGGATAAGACTAACCCTGCATATAAATACATCAGATGTGTGTAAGAATCTTAAATGTGTCAGAAGAGATATATTATTTTTTGTGGTAGGCAGTATTTTATAATATAATATAAATGTTCTTAGCCACTCTAATTCTAATGCTAATTTTATGTAACCTATTTTCTAAAGGTCTCTTAACAAACTTCTAATTCTCTCTTTGGAGGAGGATTGGGAGTTCAAGAATCATGACACCCTCTCCATTATATGTGTAAAATTGTAGTAAGACATTACTTTAAACATAGGATAATACTCTTGTCTGGATTTCTTACCCTTCAAACATTATTCATTCACTCTTAAATCCCCAAATGATAACTTCTCAAGCATATTCAACTAGTGGGAATATGGAATGTATTGAAACAAAATGAAAGTGAATAATGAAACAATTCATTATAAAAGAAGAGGATTTTAAATGCTGATGACTTAGAAATCTATATATAATTCAAATAGAGTATTAAGGAAGACAATTCTACTAGCCTATCAATATATCAACAAGGACATATTTTGAGGCTCCTGCCTAGTTTCTGTCATACAACTCCCAAAGATGTCAGCTGTCCCAAATATAAAATGAGTACGATTTGTACATAAGAGATGTGCAGATTTTTAAGAAGAGTCCTTTACTTTCTATATATAAGAGCTTAGAGATCTTTGAGCTTAATAGCAATCATGTTCAAAAATGTGTGGCAAGCTCTCTTTAGATGTACACATAACCACCATGAAAATTAATGAGAATTAAACATACTATCAAAAGGACAACAAATTCCTTTGAATCTCTTACAAGGTTACTTTCTACAGTTTCCAAAAATGACTTATTTCAACTGAAATTTCTTTTACAACTCTATATTCCAAAATAAATATATGGTTTAAGTAATTTGTTTAACTAGGTCTCTATATTTTGAATAGAGTGAGATAAAGCAGAGTATAAATTAGCATACAACACCAACAGTCTCCTGGGAGGAGAGAGTGCACTGGGTTTCTACAGAAACTCGGGTTTGCATATCTTGTAAACCAAATATATCCTGACTCACCTAGAGGATTCACTTGGTGAATCCCCTAAGGGCCTGTGTGTGTGATGGACTTAGCAATATCTTGATAAGAATCTCTTCCTAATCAAAGAGAAAGTTGAGTCTGTACTTGGTGCAGGATCAGTCAACTATGGAAGAGAAAGGGTACTTGTGATTGCAGCCGGACATGTGTTATGCATTATCCTTACATTGGAATTTTCAGATTCCTGTCAGGATTTCAAGAACAGGGCACTATCCTAGAAGCATACATATATAAATAAAAGAAAATCATCACTGGAGTTTCTACAAACAACCAAAAGCCCAAAATTAAGCAACTTGGTAAATAGTTAACTGTGATGATTCCTTATTGGTTGAAATGCTCAGCACCCTATTTCCTTTGGAATGGTGGAGGAAATCTCTATAGCAACAAGGTCTCAATGGCTCCATTAAAAAAAAAAAAAAAAAAAAGGCCTGCTGCGACCAGAAGAACAGGGAAAGACAGATGCTGACATAGTGTCCAGGTGACTGATCATCAGCGCATGAGTGAAATCCTGAGAAATTTAAATTGCCTGCCATGTCCAAAATGCTGTGTGTGGGTTTGTACCAAGGAATGTGGTTCAGTTGTCTTTATTGAAAATCTTGAATGACTTAGAAAAACATCAGGAAAAATAAAACCACAAAGCAATTTGAAAGGTTTTCCTCTTCTTTAAAAGTGATCAGATCTCCAGAACATAATTTCTTGAAGTTACTAAATAATTCTAGGGCAAGACTGCTAGTTAAAGAAATCTCTGTGCTGAGTTTATTGTCATTGGAGAAAAGAAGAAAATTGCCCCTGAAAAGGCCTAACCTTAGGCTAGGGCTATAAACACAATTGAAACAATGGGAATTTGTAAACTTATACCTGAGTCTAAGAAAGTGAGGTCAGAGTCCTGACTCCCATTCCCAGGCAATTCAATGACTATGTACTCACCACCTGATTCCTTCACAGATAGCTTTGGGAGTATTCTAAGCCAAGAAACCACCACCACTAAAACAAAACAATAATCAAAGTAGGGATATTCCTCAAAAAATTCTATATGATTTTGCCATGTAGAGATGAGGTAAATTAAATTCAAGTCTAAAGCTTTAATGCCTTGGCTAGATACCAAAAAACAAGATGAGTCACTTGTTTCGGTGCATTTTTGAATTATTTATATTCTAAACAAACTAACTGCTGAAACAAAACTACTGCTTTGCTCAAATGAACAAAAAAGGCTGGTCCCAGTGGTAAATACATGTTTTAAGATTTTCTAGGTCTCATTTGGCCTTACGATTATATGGGTTGGTACATTTCCCAACTGAAAGATACTTGCATGCCCCTATCACCCCTACCAACAACAAATGGAGGAAATAAATGAAGTCTAGAAAACAGTAATATAGACTGAGCAGAGGAAACACATATCTTTTACTACTCCAAAGAAAAGCTCTAATCCTCCGTTCTGTAATCTTTATGGTTTCTTATTTCATATCAGAACTTCTCCTCAGGATTAGATACCTGAATATAAGTTCCCTTTAAGCCAGAACTTCTTAACCTTTGTAGCAGCATGACATAGAAAATGATAATATGATAATAGAAAAGGGAGACACTCTGAAGAGGATTCAGAAGTATCAATGTGGAGATAGATTTATCAAAAATAATTACATTTATTCTACTTTATATTATAATTTTTTAATTAAAGAGAAGTATTAGGGAAGATATTAAATGTCGATCCCCAACATTTTTTTTCCAAAAATGCTGACAGGAAATAAGCTTACTTCCATAAACATAACTTTGTACAAAATTCTGTGAATAAAGGGCTATATATATTTTTTGATCCAAAATTTTTAATGATGATATTTTCAAA
This sequence comes from Mellivora capensis, assembly GCA_004024625.1. Classification (NCBI taxonomy): domain Eukaryota; kingdom Metazoa; phylum Chordata; class Mammalia; order Carnivora; family Mustelidae; genus Mellivora; species Mellivora capensis. Next base: position 85,064 of record PISX010006454.1, read on the forward strand.
TTCTTCATAGTACCATATACTAGAAAGTCTTGCACATAAAATAATAAAGTATATAACTCCAGTTGGTGGTCTCTGAGGAGAGCAAGAGGTAAGCCTAGATTACATCATTGGATAGTCCCCAAGTGATCTCAGTGCTCTGACTATTGTGGTTAGAACACAGAAACTTTAACTGTCCTAAACCCTCCAATATACAAGTGTTCTTTAGTACCCATCCACTCACTGAATTGGAAGGAGAGAATGGAAGGAGCCATCCTAATATGTACTATACTTTAAACTTTTATAAGATGCACACTATCAATGTCTTATAATATGAGCTGTCACATCCACACTTCTCTTTGGAGAGGGAGTAGGATGCCGCACATAGATATCTTATCGTGGAGGCCAACCATCATTTCAATCCTTTCTCCAATTTCTTATAGTGTTGGCCAAACCTATTGTCAATTAGGGGCATTATTTTCCACTTTGAGGGAGAGATTAGCAGAGGATCAGAAAATTTCTGCAAGGACAGGGATGAGGCTACTTCACTGCTCTTTGCCATAGCTTCTATTGATCATTCTGGGACAAATGGGATAGGATTACATCATATTGATCAAAGACCTCTCTAAATGCCTCTTTAACAATGCCTCCAGAAAATCAGTGGTTTAGGATAGGAAATTAATTATCTTGAGGATAACATTTATTCTGTCATAAATGTATTTCATATATCATTTTTCATATCAAATCATACTCAGTTATACTGTTCAGTATAGATGATCAGATAACCTTAAGAATAGAGAATTGCAAGTCAGAGAAAAACCAAAGAGAAAAATCACCCTACCTTCTCTGATTTGATGGGTATACTGATGAACTATTTGAACAAATTCATTAACTTAGAAATCAAGATAATGAACATGTCACTTAAATATTTTGATTTAGGCAAAAGAAAAATTCATCAGTGATAATGTGTCTAATTAAAGATCTTTCTTGTATACTACTTCCATAATACATATATTTTCAGTTTCCTACTTATTTAAAGAATATAAATATCAGTCTGAATGTAAAAATCCTTCTATATACTTTACTCTCCCTCCATCCCTGAATCCTTTAGAGTTCTTTGTCAAAACCAATTTGACAGCAATTTCATTTTAATGATTTGCCTTTAGGGAATTTCTCTAAAGTATTCATCTTGGTGCATATAGAATAAAATAAATCTATTTTCCCTGTAGTCATGCATCATCACTTTGCATATTATTTAATTAAATCTCATAAATAAAATAACACATGCCAAAATTAGCATAAACAGTCATAGGACTAACACAACTCATTCTTGGTAAACACACAATAACGCACATGCACACAAACAGCCCAAGTGCCACGACTATGAAAAAAGAACATAAAGCATTAATCTGTCATGTCTATTATGTGGAAGTAAATTATAAAAGCTTGTACTATAAAGTTTTGTCAGCAATTTAAAAATGTTCAAAAGTAAAGGTCAACACCCATTTCTCAGTAAATCTTTTATTCCTACAGAGGAATTAAAGTCTCCTAAATGAAATTTCTTCTCTCTCAAAAAAATGTTTCCAAAAATATTGTCTCCACTATCATCTCTTTATTCAACTTAGTCCTAGCTATGATACCACACTTCTGTGTCTAAAAAGAACCTAGATTGTTTTCCCCAGCTGCAGCTACTCGAGTCATTCTCTATAGCAATCAGGTTCATTTCTTCACTTAGCAGCTGCAAAGTTGGTTAATCTAACTGTAGTCAGTCCTGTGTCCCTACTGTTCTGAAGTTCCAGCTGATCAATAAGATACACAAGGGCAGGCGCCTGGGTGGCTCAGTGGGTTAAGCCTCTGCCTTCAGCTCAGGTCATGATCTCAGGGTTTTAGGATCGAGTTCCGCATCAGGCTCTCTGCTTGGCAGGGAACCTGCTTCCTCCTCTCTCTGCCTCCTCTCTCTCCACCCTCTCTGCCTACTTGTGATCTCTCTCTGTCAAATATATAAATAAAATCTTAAAAAAAAAAGATACACAAGGGCATTTTAGCACTAGTACAACTTCCAGGGTATTTAGAAAATACAATCAGTTCTCCAGAAACACATATAAACAGCTATATCCTTTTATGATTGAGCCACAAATTCCTTAAGAAAATGGCACTTCGGATGCAAAACTGAAGTGTGCAAAATCAATAGACAAGAAAATACAGTTTTAAGGTATAAAGTCAGAAGTTCACATACAAATCACTTCTGCAGTTATTCAATTATACACATGCACACATCTTTGCCCATCACTGTTTATTCCATATGGACAAAATTTTATAAATTGAACTTTTGGGTCCCTCCCACACTTGTCAACTCATATGTTGAAATCCTAGCCCTCAATGTCATGGTATTAGGAAGTGGCACCTTTGGGAGGTAATTAGGTCATGAGAGTAGTCTTCATAACTGGGATTAGTGCCTTTTTAAAAGGGACCCTAGAGAACTGTCCCACCCTTTTTCAAATGTGTGAGGAAACAAAGAAAAGGAGATGGTCTGTAACCTGGAGAGTGAGAGGGGCCCTCACCATTCCCAATCATGTTGGCACCCTGATCTTAACTTCTAGCCCCCAAAACTGTAGAAAAATAAATTTCTGTTGTTTATAAGCCACCCAATTAATGCATTTTCTTATAGCAGCCCGAGCAGACAGACACATATGTTTGGTTGAGGGTCAATACTTTGACGTCATATTTCATATTTTTTTAAAAGTTCTGCAATGATTCTTAGCTCTACCTGAGAATGATTGCTAACACTTACCACCAACATACACTTACCACCAACATACAACTGTAATTTGGGGCGGGGGGCAAGGCATTCGGGAAACAAATGTAGAAAAAAAAAAAAAAGTATTCTTGGGTTCATAGTCATTAAGAAGGTGTTTCTTTGTGGTATGATTTAGAACCCGAAATAATGTGACTGAGCATTTCAATTGATAGAACTCTTTTCTCCCGTGGTTAGTCCATTAGTCTTCCCATTGCCTGAGGAAGATGGAATCCCCCTTCAGACAGTGATATCTGAAACTTCTTATTCATGAAAAACTGCATTTGCCATCTTCCTTTTTACTTTCTTTTAACTCCTGTGCTTCTGGTATTTCAATGCTGAATTGAATGAGAATTCTTAGTGTTATGGGAGAAACTTCATCACTTTCCCTCTTGTATTTCAGGAATGGGTCCTATACATTTCTCCATTTCTTAGAATTATAAAATGTCCTCAAAGAGAGTGTTGAACTAAAATTGGTGTTTTTAAAAATGTTTCATTACCCTCTATCCACCAATATTTGTGTTTTATTTTTTCTCAAATCCCTCTAGTTCTTGGACTTTTTCAAGTTGTGAGTAACTTTCACTTCTTCTATAGTGATGAAAGCTCACTTCTCTTTCCATGCAATAGGATAACTTGATTGGAAATTACTATCATATTGCATTTTCTTCCCTATTTCCTTTCTTCCATCAGTCAAATGTAACATGCAGCCTCAAAATACTAGCCTATTTATTCCCTCTCTTACATAATGAATCAATAATAATCACTGAATTTAAACATTTTTTTAAGAAAAAAAAATGGACTTTTCTGAGAACAAGTCTTACTTTAGGCCCGATGGCATTCTTCCTTGAATTTCTGATGTTTCCTTTTGGAATCCCCAGACTCTATCTGTTGTTAACCTAACAGAATGTGGGGAATTTTTACTTCTCGTTTTTGTTTTCCTCTAGTTCCCAGCAAACATGATTCCTAGAGTCAGGGTATTTCTTATACAGACTGTTTACACTTTCTGCTTAGCCACTGTTTGCCATACTTCACTGATTATTTTTTCCCCCTCTCCTCAATTCAAGAAGATAACTCTGTACTGTAAAGACCCCATTTCTCTTCATTCACCAATGTAGACAGCTATAGTACTGGGTCTGAACCTATGCTTAGCAGCTCTGAAATACAAAACCATAATCAATGGTTATCTAATCAACAAACTGAATCCAAATTGAGAGTCTGAGAGAAATCATCAGCAGGCCACAGGATTGCTGAGAAGTTCATTTCATAATGGGTCTTTTTTGTGGCCCTAGATGCTATTTTAAACAGAATAAGAGAAGATTTGTGATAGTCAATATAATACTAACTAAAGTACCTGGAATTAAGGATCCAGTGACCTAAATAAATCATGCAGGCAAGCTGTGCTTCAGTGAGTGAGCTCACTCTTACCCATATAAATGCCATTGCTTTTGTAATTTGAAATCCAAAACAAAACTCTTGAAGTCCCCCAGGTAAAAGTCCTATACCTGTACCTTATCAGAATCTGCCTGCTTGGAAATCTGTTTACAAGACTTGGAACAACATTTGCAAATTGAGTTCTAAACACAAAGAGTATCTCATTATTAATCCAACCTTTCTTCCTCCCTCCCTCTTTCCTTCCCTCCCTCCCTCCCTTCCTTCATTCCTTCCCTCCCTGCCTTTTTCTTACTTTCATTTATGCATTCCTTCTACAAATATTTACTGAAAAAAGACAATGGCAGAAGTATTCTTCTAATCATAACTAGATGCTATAGTGAAAAACAGCAATAACATATACTCTACTTTCCAGTGTAATGGAGATAATATTTAGCAGAGGACTATAGAAATAATTTTCTAAAATTATAGTAAGCACTAAAGGAAAAACACAGAGCACGGATTTGGGACTAACTGAATGAGAGTTCAAGTTCATAAACTTTCTCACTTACTAAAAATATACTAGATATTGGCAATGAGATTTTAGGTTGTTTTTTAGTAAGTCTCCCTATTATAGGGTGTTAAGTTTATAGTGAAAACACAGTATCATGTGGAGGGCAAACTAAATTATTCAGAAACCAATTCACTGAATTTCCATGGCAGTCAGAACAAATCTGTGAAAAATTTGAAATGAATAATTAGAAGAACAGTATTTAACATAATTCTGTTATTACATAAACACCTAGAGATGTAAACTAAAATATTTAAATAATGAATTCTTTGGATTTTTTTTTTAATTCAGCAAACCTTAATGATTTATGGTGTATTGAATAAAGACGTGGCTTAGTCAAATCACTTTACGCTGTATTTGAATCTGTGGTCAATAAGACATACATAACAACGTGTTAAAAAAAAATAAAGGAAGAGAGGGGCACCTGGGTGGCTCAGTGGGTTAAGCCTTTGCCTTCGTCTCAGGTCATGATCTCAGGGTCCCAGGATTGAGCCCCACATTGAGGGCTCTCTGCTCAGTGGGGAGCTTGTTTCCCCCTATATCTCTCTACCTGCCTCTTTGCCTACTTGTGATCTCTGTCAAATAAATAAATAAAATCTTTTAAAAAATTAAAAATAAATTAGAAAAATAAAGGAAGATAATTTTTGCAATTCCATTTATAAAAGTTATTTTCCCAAATCTCCAGTTTGGTAGTTTGGTACCTATTTATAACATTAATATACCAAATATCATTTTCCCCCAAATATCTTTTTTTTTTAAAGATTTTATTTATTTATTTGACAGAGATCACAAGTAGGCAGAGCAGCAGGCAGAGAGAGAGGAGGAAGCAGGCTCCCTGTCTAGCAGAGAGCCCGCCCGATGCAGGGCTCGATCCCAGAACCCTGGGATCATGACCGGAGCTGAAGGCAGAGGCTTTAACCTACTGAGCCACCCAGGCGCACTCCCCCCAATATCTTTTGAATGCAACATACTACAAATGAATATTCAAAATGAAAACAAGACAAGATATACCCTTCAGCTAAAACTAACATTCTGTCCAAATGTCAGGGTGGTTTTAAACTTTTAAAGCCTGACTTAGAGTTTGACACTAATTTCCTTCAATGCCAGACTAAATTAGCCTTAAGAAGTGCAAAATGGCTAAAAATAACGGAGCATTGTATTCTTTTCTTCTTTTATATACAAATATTTCCTTTTAGGGCTAACACCTCTTCATGACTGCTTTTTATGGGTACATATATGAAATAAAATATCTTTCATTCACCTTCTCACATGTAATTTATGAGATTTCCTGCTCAAATCTATTAATTTTACAGATGAAATTACAGTTGTAGTGGGGCTAAATGGTACAACCTGAGGGTAGCTGCTTAAGGAGAAGGACTCAGAGTGTTCTATTTCAGGATAGTAACTTCTGTCTCTTGACAAGAGTTTGCAAATTAATAGTTTACACATCAAATACATTTCCAACCTGTATGCTGCATAGGTATTTACTCTAAGTAAACCCAATGTAACTTAATGCAAATCACTTTAGTGCTTCTGATTTGCCATACTAATTCTGCCCTACTAATTCTGATGTTTGTATTACAGGTCCAAAACATGATAGGTACTTGAGCATAACATAGCTTGTATTCTCTGTTTTGTTTTGTTTTAAGATTTTTTATTTATTTGAGAGAGAGGCAGAATGAGGAGTAGGGAGAGGCAGAGGGGGAGAGAGAGGAAAGCAGACTCCCTGCTGAGCAGGAAGCCTGATCCTGGGCTCCATCCCAGGACCCTGAGATCATAACCTGAGCTGAAGGCAGATGCTTAACCAACTAAGCCACCCAGGCACCCTCATATTCTCCATTTTAGTTGACTCCTTTCTCAGTCAGCAAATGTCCTATAAATAGGTTTTATGAGACTAGTGCATTGTAAGTGATATTTCTGCTCATCTATCAAATTTAAGGAATGGTCACTTCACTCTTAGGGAATGAGCATATTTGATTTGCATTTGAATTCTATTCAACATTCCTAGCGTACCTAAGTGTTATAGAGTCAGGAAAGCTAAAATCTGTATTTCCTATGTAACATTTACTGTAGTTAAATTGTACTTTTGGTTTAGGGACTCAGGTAACTTTATTTAAATTTGGGAATGTTTAGTGAAGCGGAGGTGCTGTTAGTGTTGATTTTGCTATTTCCACATTTTTATTTCTGGCAAACCCAGTCATACAGGTTTTGTTCCCTTAGTAACTTTATCAAAAGATCCAATGTCCAGATACAATTTTTAGGATCTCAACAGGCTGGGTGAAAGCATTTGCACTGTACCTGTGGATCATGGTAGGTACTGAGTGGTTTTGAAGTCAGCAGGGGCTTTGGGATTATGGAGGCTTTCTCCTGATGGCAGTTGCAAAGTGATTCTAGAACCATCATACAGTATAGTTTGATGTCACTCTACATGTCCAAACTAAAAGTCTAGTTGCTTCGAACCTCCCATGTTTCTTTGGACCACTTAATTCTCTGAAAAAAAAAAAAAAAAAATTATTCCCTGCCTAAACCGGTAACCAAGAAGGTATTCACTTTCCCCTCAGCTTGACTAAACTTTACACTTCCTCCTCATTCTAGGCTTCTGACTTCCCTTTTCTTAGTACATTTACCTTAGAAATCTTATAATTGTAATTTCTTTTTCTGCCTCTTTGAGATACAAATCTTTCTGTTAATCTGTATCTAGAAATCATACTGACTTATTGTTTATAAATGTGTTTCGAGAGAAAAATCAGAGATAATGATAATATTGTAATATTTATCAATCAAATTTCTTTCTAAGTGTGTTATGTCATAACAATGTTAAAACAAGGTTAAGTAATAGAGATGATAAATTCTTGTCCTAATTGTGACTTGAAGCTAATGCTTTAAAGCATTAAAGCAGGATTCCAGCTACTACCATGATACTTTGATATACATATATATTGTGAAATGATTACATCATGCAACCTAATTATTACATTCATAACCTCACATAGTTACCTTTGTGTGTGTGGTGAGAGCACTTGAGACCTACTTTCTTAGCAAATTTCAAGAATATAACACATTATTATTAACTATAGTCACTATGATGTACATTAGATCACTATTATCTCTTCATTTATAACTGATAGTTTATACTCTTTGATCAAAACCTCTTTTCCCTCCATTCTAGCCTATGGTAACTACCATTCTTATCATTGTTACTAGCAGTTGAACTTTTAAAATTTTTTTTAAAAGATTTGACACATATTTGAGATCAGACAATATTTGTCTTTCTGTGTCTGGCTTACTTCATTTACCATATGGTCCTCCAGATTCATCAATGTAGTTCTTTTTCTCTTCTTAAAAATTTTTAAAATTTAGTTGTTTGAGAGAAAGAGTGAGCAGGGGGAGGGGCAAAGGAAGTAGGACAAGCAGGCTCCCCAAGAGGCGGGGAGACAGACACCAGGCTCAATCCCAGGATCCTGAGATCATGACCTAAGCCAAAGTCAGACACTTAACCAACTGGGCCACCTAGGCACCCCCATCAATGTTTCTAAATGGCAGCCCTGCTTTCCTTATTTAAGACTGAATAATATTACACTGTCCATATATATAGCAGAAGTTTAAAATTAAGCAAAAGTGAGAGTTTTCTATTCATGACAGATTTCTGATCTCAAAGTCTCTTAACAGCAGCTTTTTTGATCAGTGCTGTGTTTGTTTGGTTTTGGAGCCTTTGTCTTCCTGATTGTTAAAGACGTAGTGCGTCTATTAGTCCTGACCATAAGATATGGCTTGAAATTCACTGGAATCCACTTCTGTCCAACCAGTGACCTTATAAATTATTTAATTCATTGTAATAAAATGTATCCTGCTTTAAAACTTGATGGAATGGATTCCGTTCTACACTACTGAATTTTGACCAATTTTGTACTTTCCCCAGAATATATGGACTTAAATTTCTCTCAGTAAAATTTTCTAGTTCTCTGTTGAGCAGTTGTGTACATCATTTTGTAGGCTTATTCTTAATAATGTAATATTTTGTGCCATTTTAAATAATATTATTTTTCAAATTTGTCTATTTTTGTTGCTAATATTTAGAAATATAAATAGTAATGGTATTTTGTCATCTTCCTATATTCATTCATAAATTTACTTTTTTTGGGGGGTTTCCAAAATACACAATCATGCCACCTATGATAGTGAGATTTGTTTCTTTCCAATCCTTTATTTCCAATCCTTTTTTCCCAATTCCTTCCTTCCAAATTTTCCTTCCTTCCTTTCTCCTTTATTCCTCCCTCTCTTTTCTTCCCTCCATTCTTCCTTCACTCCTTGTCCTCTCTATTTTTAAAAAGATTTTATTTATTTATTTGACAGAGAGAGAGAGCAGGAGCAAGGGGAGAGGCAGACAGAGAGGGAGAAGTGGACTCCCCATTGAGCAGGGAACCTGATGTGGGGCTCAATCCTAGGACCCCCAGATCATGACCTGAGCTGAAGGCAGACACTTAATGGACTGAGCCACCCTCCCTTTCTTTATTTTTCATCTCTCTCTTCCTTCCTTTCTCATATATTTTGCACAGGTTAACAATTCATCTCAGTGGCGGTACTGGACAGAGTTATTTTCTTTTTGTCTTAGGAGAAAGCTTTCAATATTTATCACTAAGTATAATAACTGATGCAGAAAGTTCCTATTGACATCTTTATTATATAACATTATATAAATGACAATATACCATTTTTGTTATAATTTCTTCTTACTAATTTAAAAAATCTAGATAGGTAGGTAGATAGATAAACTGAAGAGTATATATATTGCATATATCTTTTTCAGACAGTGTCTTCCCTGTTCACTTTCTTGAGGTATCTTTTGAAGAAGCAAAAGAAGCAAATTCCATAATTCTCAAGAAGTCCAATATACAAATTTTTAATTTATGTGTTTATGTCCTTAACAGTTTTTTATGTCCTGCTTAAAAGAAATTTGTTTATGCCAAATTTAAGAAAATATTCTTCTACCTATGCCTTATTTTATCTTTTACTTTGAGTTTATGCTGGAGTAAAAAAGAAGTTAAAGTAATTGGACTGTGATCTATTTTTTCTTAGAGTTACCAAGTGAATATCCCAGGAGAAACGTAAGAAACAAAGTGATCTGGTCTAATCACACTGAACAGGATAACTAATTGTCTTTGTTTGGGTAACTATAATAAATGTACTATAGGCATAGTGGCCTAAACAACAAACATTTATTTCTCACAGTCCTGGAGGCTGGCAAATCCCAGATTAAGGTGCTAACAGTATCAGTATCTGGTGAGAACCCATTCCCTTGTTCATTAACAAATATCCTCTCATGATGTCCTTACAGGGTGGAAGAGGCTAGGAAGCTTTCTGGAGTCTCTTTTATAAGCACACCAATCCCCTTCATGGGGGCTCCACCCTCATGACCCAATACCTTCCCAAAGGCCTCACTGACAAATATTAACACATTTGGCATTAGGTTCCAAAATATGAATTTCAGGGAAACACATTCAGTATACAGCTGTAACCCTCACATAAATGAAATTATGATATTATGATATTTAATTGAGGAAGGTCCCTTTCTTTGGAATGTCATTAGGCATTCCTGGTTATAGGCTGGTTTTGGTAAATTAATACAGAAGGTATGGACCGATGAGCCAGGATTTTTAAAGTATCATGTATTTTGGGGTATTAAATGGAGATATTTTATAAACTAGATGCTCCCTAATAAGAGATAATAATCTAAGGACTAAAGTTTGATGCACCATTTACTCTGAACCAGAGAGAATGCATGTATTATCTAAGAAAAAAGGACCTTGGAGGTTGTCCTCAACATCCAGACCTGTATTTCAATGTCCATACTTCCTCTGTGTCTCTTGTTTCTTTTTCTTTTTCTTTTCTTTTCTTTCTTTCTTTTTTTTTTTTTTTTTGATTATTAGCAAACATATACTGGGTAAGATATCTTATTTGTATTAGTCTAATTTGAAAATTCAACTCTTTGGATTAGCTCAATGTTTCCTCTCACATTAAATTTTGTGTGAGCTATGAGGTAAGGGCCAACATTCATTATTTTCCCCAGATAATTACCCTATCAATAAAGCACCAGCTATTCAAAAGAACATCTTTTTTTCTGTCACTATTTTGCTGCAGCACATTTGTTATTGTAGTTTAGATGACCATATTTGCTATTATTTCCATTAACCTATATTTCCATCCTTACACCAACATAATATTCCTTTTATCATTGTGAATTTACAGTGAGGCTTTATATTGATAGTATAAACACTCCAGCTTTGATTGTTTTCTTCGGGATTATTTTGACTCTTTGGTGTTCTTTGCAATTCTACATACATTTTAGAATAATCTTCTCAGTCTCCCCGAATGGAAGGAAGGAAGGAAGAGAGGAAGGGGAAAGGGTAGGGAAGGGAAGGAAGGGAAGGGAAGGGAAGGGAAGGAATGGGAAGGAAAGGGAAGGAAAGGAAAGGAAGAAAGAAAGGAGGAAAAGAGGAAAAAAAGAGAGAACAGAAGATTCTGTGATCCTTACATTTTAACTGAAACTGCACTAAATTTCTAATCAAGATTGGAGATTGATATTTAAATAATACTGTCTTTCATTCATAAATATGATATAACCTTCTATTTGTTTAGATTAATTAATATCTACAATGGTTTGAAATTCAATGTGTGAGCTTTCATATACATAGTGAGACTTCTTGGTATAATATTGATGTTTTACAATATTGTTGTAAGTGACACTTGTTTTTTAATTTATGGTTGGTGATATAGAGAGAGACAATTAATATGTGTATATTTATTTGTAACAGTGATCTTGCTTTACCTATTTATTAATTTTAATTGTATATCCTTTTGGATTTTCATCTTCCAAAGTCATGTTATCTGTGATGATACTTTTATATGTCCTGTACCAATCTTTATACAATTTACTTCTCCATAATATGTACATTTTTTCCATTGGCAAAGGCATGTAGTACAATGTTCAACAGAAGTGGCCATAGTGGACATTGCTGCTATAAACATTCGGGTGCACATGTCCCTTTGGATCACTATGTTTACCCAAATGTTTATAGCAGCAACGTCCACAATAGGCAAGCTATGGAAAGAACCTAGATGTCCATCAACAGATGAATGGATAAAGAAGATGTACATATATATACATATATATATGTATATATATATATATATATATGAATGAAATGGCATACTATGCAGCCATCAAAAGAAATGAAATCTTGCCATTTGTGATGACGTGGATGGAACTAGAGGGTATTTTGCTTAGAGAAATAAGTTAATCGGAGAAAGACAACTATCATATGATCTCCCTGATATGAGGAAGTGGAGATGCAACGTGGGGGATTTGGGTGGTAGGAAAAGAATAAATGAAACAAGATGGGATTGGGAGGGAGACAAACCATAAGAGACTTTTAATGCCACAAAACAAACTGAGGGGGGCTGGGGGGATGGGGGTAGGGAGATGGTGGTGGGGCTATGGACATTGGGGAGGGTATGTGCTATGGTGAATGCTGCTGGTGATTCACAGACCCCTGTGGCTAATACATTATTTATATGTTTATAAAAAATAAATTAAAAAATAAAAAAAATAAATTAAAAAATAAATAAATTTAAAAAATAAATAAATAAATAAAAAGAAGTGGCCATAGTAACATTTTTTTTATTTTGTTCCCAAAACTAGAGGAAAAACATTCAATATTTTGCCACTAAATATGGTGTTGTACAAAAACTACTTTTACTTTTGTTGAAATACAAATTATAAAATTAAGGAAATTCTATTATATTTCATTTAGTTAGAATTTTCGATGTCAGTGAATATAAAATTCTATATTTTTTCTATCAATTGAGATGATTATAAATTTTTATTTTCTCCCTTTGTCTGCTAATATGGTGTGCACTGTTTTTCAAATATCAATTCAATTATTAAACTTTCTTGTCATTTTCTTAGATAATTTTGATTTTGAAGTAATTACGGGCTCATAAAATGAGTTGAGAAGTGATCTTTCATTAATTTCTTTCTGAAAACTTGATGTAATATTAGTAATATTCCTTCCTTAAATGCTTAAAATTAACAAATAAAGCCATCTGAGTTTACAGCCATCAAAAAGAATGAAATCTTGCCATTTACAAGAACATGAATGGAGCTAGACTGTAGTATGACAAGCAAAATAAGTCCATTAGAGAGAGCCAAATGCCATATGATTTCACTCATATGTATAACTTAAGAAACAAAACAGATGAACATCAAAGGGGAAAAAAGGAGACTCTTTAGAGATTCTTATGAGACTCTTAATTATAGAGAACCAATTGAGGGTTGCAAAAATGGGAGATGGGTATTAAGTAGGGCATTTGTGATGACCACTGGGTGTCATATGTCAGTGATGAATCACTAAATTCAACTCTTGAACCAATATTAAACACTATATTAATAAAATGTAAATAAAAAATTGATACAAAAAACCCCATAGGAGTTTAGAACTATCTTAGTGAAACAGTCCTTAATCATGGATTCAACTATTTTAAAAACTATAAGGCGGGGTGCCTGGGTGACTCTATGGGTTAGCCTCTGCCTTCAGCTTGGGTCATGATCTCAGGATCCTGGGATCAAGCCCCACATTGGGCTCTCTGCTCGGTGGGGAGACTGCTTGCCCTTCTCTCCCTGTCTGTCTCTCTGCCTACTTGTGTTCTCTTTCTCTGTTTCAAATAAATAAACAAAATCTTAAAAAAAAACTATAGGGAAATGCAAATATTTTATATTTCTTTTGTATTGGTTGTAATAAATCATGATTTCCAAGAAATTTTTCCATTTCATCTAAATTTTCAAACTTATTAAAATGCATACTATCCTTCTATTATCTCTTTAATGTGTGTAAGATCTACAGTGATGACTTATTTCATTTCTGGTATAGGTAACATATGTTTTTTCATTGATCAGTCCGTTTGTCATTTAAAAATTTTCTTAAAGGTCCAATATTTGGGCTTGTGAAATTCTTTGACTTTTTACTTGATGAATGCTTTTAAGTACAATTTCCAGCTTTTTACTAGGATTTTGAGAAGAATCTTGATGTCACTGAAATTCAATGATTCTTATTTCTTAATGCATTACTTATTTTTTAAATTTAATTTTGTTTTTTTCAGTGTTCTAAGATTAATTGTTTATGCACCACACCCAGTGCTCCATGCAATACGTGCCTTCCTTAATACCCACCACCAGGATCACCTAACCCCCCACCCCCTCCAAAACCCTCAGTTTGTTTCTCAGAGTCCACAGTCTCTCAAGCTTCACCTCCCCCTCCAATTTCCCCCAATTCACTTTTCCTTTCCTTCTCCTAATGTTCTCCATGTTATTCTTTATACTCCACAAGTCAGTGAAACTATATGATAATTGACATTCTCTGTTTGACTTATTTCACTCAGTATAATCTCCTCCAGTCCCGTCCATGTTGATACAAAAGTTGGGTATTCATCCTTTCTGATGGAGGCATAATATTCCATTGTATATATGGACCATATCTTCTTTATCTGTTTGTCTGTAGAAGGG